>JAQGBV010000051.1:0-62395 GCA_034698685.1 Isotomurus pseudopalustris
CGCGGGAATCAAAATTTTGACTCCTCTGTGCTGGACGACCACATATCATTGTGGGATATGGGAGAGCCCTATCTAGGGTTATAAAGATCTATGCTTACAGCCTACGACGTACTTCCACACTTTCACATGACTCGTACTTTCTCTCCATGCATTAATGTTGCATCTCTCCGATTCATGTCAAGTGAATAAATGAATCCCTAGTTTCAGGGGCTTATCAAAACAGTTATTTTTTGTCAAACCACCATCTCAAACTCAATCTCAATGCATAGTCGCATAGTCATGTTAATGTCATCTATCTCGTCTGTGTTGAAGCTTAACATGATTTTTGATTCTTACGATGACGATGATGCAACTTGGAATGGGAATTAAGTATTCAATCCAATGAACAATATCGGGAGAGAGAGAGTTATATGGATTTGGTTGAACTTGAACTGCGGTGCTTCAGGACTTTCATGAGACAAGCGGTGAAAGTATGTGCAGGATGCGGATGCTTTCACTGGGGACTACGCTGCTGGAGATGAGGAGAGGGAAGGTGAGTTGAAGGGGGAGGAGGGGCCACGAAGGGAGTTGTGAGGTGAGGCTGGGAGGTGGGATGGAGGGCGGGTGTGAAAAGGTAAGAGGTTACGGGGCACCGACAGGGGCGCTGAGGCTGTGTGGTTGGGATGTGTTGGATGCATGTGGTTTGTTGTCAGTCGTCAAGCACTCACTCGAGTACATGAACAACTCTCCTCTGGACACAAAGAAGATTTACTCCCCCTGCCTGCATTTTAAATATCTCAATTTACTAATCTCCTCGCTCTCGCTCTCTACACATCATCAGCCTGCATCTCTCCATTTCAAACGCTACTAAGGTAAGGCCTTCTTTCTTCGTTATGTCACTTGCTACCGTCGTGGAATGTAGTGGTCACCAGAGTGAAAGGAATAATAATGCCAATTCAGGGTTAGCAAGTACAACTATCGCTTACTTATCATCATTAGGTGTTACATAATAAGGTTTGCGCAAGGAATTGTGTAGGTACGAAAACTGCAAACTACTGTGCAAATGCGGTTGCGGGTTAGCATAGTTAGTAATAGATTGCTTGTTGGGACTTTTAAAAGTAAGGTTTGCAGGAGAATCTTCGTAGGAACGTAGGAAGTACCGATAACTTTGACAGTTGCACACAGGTAGGTGATTAAGTGATAATATAGCTGGTGCAACGTTGTGCAGTTGTGCACATACTCGGAGATGATCCGTGCGGCCATTGTTCTGTTTCGTGTAAGCAAGAAGTCAGGGAATCTTATGTAAATGTAAAAATCCTGAGAAAAATGTTAATTTTTTATTGTGGATTTAATCAGCTTTCTCATGGTTCATAGGAAGTTTATTAGAGTTGAGTCAGTAATGTAGGAAACAACGCTATAGCCGTCTGACAGGAATTTTATGTCGAAACAAAATGCAGAAGGGTCGTTAGGAGGCTTATACAGCGTTTTTGGTCATACATGTCGTTATCGTAATGTTAGCATCTCACTCAAAGTCACAAATCATACTCTGAAACTCTGAATCGATACGAGTGAAATAGAGTCAATGAGAATAGACAATCTGTTGTTTCATTAAAAAAGTTAAATAATTGGTGTAGTTCATTCTTCCTCACGCAGGTTGTTATTTAAAGAATCGAGGTTGAATTATTGTTCTATACTTCTGTGTGGTTGGGTTGTACTATTTAGTATTTTGTATTATTTATGGGGAGAGTATTTTTTGGATGTCAAATTGTGTTAAATAGAGTTTAAGTTTGTTTTGTAGCTGAAACTTTGAGTCATTGAGGGGTGTACTCTATATTAATTGTCTGTGTTTGTTTGTGTGAACAGAGTTAACACAGAAGTCATTCGCCAGTCAAGTGATTAACGAGGAAAGCGTAGTTGGAGTTGGCTCTTGAGTGCGGAACAGAAGCAATCTTGTAGGAAAGGAAGAAGGAATTTTACCAAAAGATCGCTGTGTCATCCTGGTGTGACTATAATTAGTACTCCGTTGCTGGAAATTAAGTTTTACAGTTCTCAGGATGAAGACGTCACTATTCTTGGTTTTTGGAGCTTTTATTTGTGGTAAGTATTTAATTTGAATTCTCAGCATACCAAGCATATATTATATTATTTTCGTTAGTTAACAGTTTAGCAGTTCTGTTTGTGGTGACAGTGACAGATCTAAGTCGAGTAGGAATCATGTGTCATCGAAGAATGCAAAATTTTCAGTTTCAGTGTGAATCTGAATACTACAAAACATGACATGACAGCATGATCGTAAGAAAGTTACACTGTCTCTAGCTTTACTGCTCGTTCATAACCGTGAAGCTCTAATGTGTAAGAGAATGATTCATAGAGTGGTGGTGTCGCGAAGCCATATCGGTATATATATTGTAGAAATAAAGGTCGTCTCAAGAACTCTTCATTTTATTCACTTAATTATAGGCATTGTATGAATGAATCATATTTTCATGAGTTCATTTCTCACATTTATGAAGTTTCAAACGATAATAACCTTTGCTTCTTTTCCAAACAACACATTCGTTTTATACTCTTCTAGTGTCTTCTACGTTCATATCGCTTCGTTCAAGCAGTTGATAATAATAGATGATAATATTAGGTTGTAAATGTTAAATAGTTTAAATGCAAATGATCAGTTTATTCAAAGTGCATGTATAGAATTCATTATGTTTAAAGTAGTGAGATTTGCTCTAATTTGGAGAGTAAGAAATCACAAGTAGAAAGAAATACAAGGTGAAAAAAGAAAACCTATGCATGGAAAAATGAATCTGGAATCTTGGCCTATCCTTATTGTGTTTACTTTAATCTTATTGATAAGAAACATTGCACAACAAGAAAGACAAATGTTTTGCATAATATGGAAAATTCTTGTGCATTCTGTATAGTGTCAGTCAATGGACAAGGTGACACGACGACGCAACCGCCCACTTTTGCACCTCCAACACCACCCCCATCAACCACGTCAACTTCTACGCCCTCAACAACGACGTCCACTACGCCATCAACAACAACCACCACGTCAACGGCAGCTCCAAGCACGACAACTGCAGCTCCTCCTACGACGTCAACTCCCACACCAAAGTTCCCTGCGAACGAAGGAAAATGGAATGTGAAGAATGGAAGTACAGTTTGTATCATGATGAAAGGAGCTATTGAAGCATCTTTGGCATACGTTGATGCAGATAAAAAGGCAAGTTTCTTCACGATAATTTGATTTAATTACATGCTCCATTCGTGTACTCATTTTCCCTTCTATTTATGATATTTAGAACCAGGTTGGAAATGTTGATGTGCCGAAAAGTGCAGTTGCATCTGGAGTTTGTGGAAAGGATTCTCAGTCTATCACACTCTCATGGAACACAACTGTATCTGAAAATGTCACTGAAGTGAACAAATTGACTTTCGTCTTTGAGACTAATACAACCAAAACAGATACCCAAGGTAGTGAGATCAGCAGTGGAAAGTTTGCTCTGACCAACGTGACGGGGGTTATCTACAAGGATAGTGTTGCATTTCCCAATGCCACTGACCGAGGTAAGAAGTATAGCTGACAAGGAGAATGTGAGATAAGACACGATTTGAGCTTTATAAGAAAGTTCTATATTTATATGAGAATAAGTTAAACGATCGTGTCCTAAATAATTGTGTGATGAGTTGAGTCATAAGCACAATAATTAATCTGTAAATAACGCCCACAAATCAATGGGGGTTTTATTAGTATGTTTAAGTTGACGGTTTAAATAACAGAAGTCATTGTTATTATATAACTAGCATTTCAATTGACACTGACACTGGTGTACATAACAATATATTTGCGTCTATTCTATAGGAACACCAATCGAAATTGACATCATCAATCAAGCTACTTTCCAGACTCCATTCAACTATTCATATGCATGCCTTGCTGAAGAAACTGTGAAGAGCAGTGATGGAGTCAACATCGTCAAGTTGAGGGACATTCGCTTTGAAGCTTTTAAGACCTCAGCTACTGCCGAGTTCAGCTCTCGTAAGTCTCTATTGTTAAAACGGTAAATTATTTAATGATGGAATATGTTTTGAATTAATCGAAATGTCTGATTTGCTTCAGCAATTCAATGTCCAGCTGATGACAGCTCAGATGTTGTCCCAATTGCTGTTGGTGCTGCCCTTGCAGGCTTAGTTGTCATCGTCCTTCTAGCTTATTTGATCGGACGTCGTCGATCCCGAGCACGAGGATACCAAAGTGTTTAAAGCTCAATGTGACAGTCGTTTTCATGAAAATTTGGTATGATTCGGATTACACTCTGGTTGGTTTTACTTCGATCGAGAAATTCTTTGATTGACTAAAATATTACTGTACGTATTGGATGAAGACTATGGGTTTTGCTGTTGGGATGTGATAGCAATCTGTGTGTATGGTTAGAACCCTTCGAGATATATGTATAGAAAATAACTGTAGTTTCGCTGTTCATGATTAAGAGTAGTTATAAGTAGTATTTAATTATTCAAGACGCAGGAGATCTTGTGTATGCGCGAATACCCATCCTACACGTTCATCGCTGTTCCAAGAATTTGCATTTGAGTCTGACACAGGCGTATCTTAACTACTTACGAGACACTAGTTATTTAAACAGAAAACAGCAAAGACATAAATGGCAGTGTAGGCGTCAAATATTAAATTCCAGAATCGAAGTAGCATAATGTCCTTTTTAGGGTTGTTCCAAGATCGTACGATTTCATGTCACCCTCATGAGGTCAGAATAAGTCAACTATGTGCCTAAAATGTTGGGATGAATGGATTTTTAGTTCAAGTCAATTAAAAAACGCGTCTCCCCTGTTTGCTGGTGTTATTGCAAGGGTGAATTTTCAACAACGCCAATTGGTGTATTCTAAAGTAGAGTAGTTGTCAAATATAATTGTAGGAAAGTAATTCTGTGTTATTTGTTTAGTTGGGAATCAGTTGTATCGCACGATGTACGAAGCGTTTTTGAAATATTTACTTGTGAAACAATCTTAGATGTTGTAATTAAGACAGTTACAGGTTTTGCGGAAATTTTATATGAATAAAGTCGGTCGTTTAAAGAAAGTAATAAAACATGGTCACGAGTTGAGTAATTATACCAGTTGCGATTTATTTCACACACTTTTCTGTTTTAATTGCGATTGCAACGAAACAATCAATGAACATTTGGTGACGACGGCCTACAGAATACTATTTACACTAATAAAACAATAATAATTGATTATAACACTATTAAATTACTAGCATTATTCGCACTTAAATATCAACTTAACACTTAAATGTTATCTCCGTAAGTATTTAAATGCTAAATACGGATGCAGTCTTTGCTCCGGATAAAACTAACTGTCGGTGATAATTCGTGATTATTACAACAACCTTAACGAACGTGTCAAATAGCTAGTGTAATTAATTATCCGTCTGTTGAAAGATGTCAAAAATACTTTCATAGAAAGGTTAAGGTACTGTAGGCACGTTGTTCGCATAGACGAACACTTCAAAATATCAAGATGATCCTTATTCTTCCAACCTAAACAATCCCTACTACCGTTAGGTTGTAAGTCTCACTTGCTATTGTGTTTTATGTTAAAAAATTCTCTCGACACACCTATGGGACTGATTTTAGTTATAATTTCAGAATTATCTTTACTACTTTCCGAAAAACGGTATTTTGAACTTGCTCAGCTGGGCCAAAGCATTTCGCATGTCTGACACAGCCTTATCAGCATCTTCTTTTGTTCCTTTAACAATAACTTGAGGTTTCGGCATTTCAAATACTTTTGGTTTTGGAATCTCCTCAACAGTTACTTCATCTTCTTCGTCCTCACTTTCACTGCTTATCGTCTTTTCTTCCACAACGGTTGTCGCCGGATTCGGTGGTTCTGGTTCTTCTGTATCTTCCAACATAGTAGACCAGCCGTCTTGCTTTTCTGATTCGCAATCATTGAGATGTATATTCGTGAATGGTCCAGGCTCTGGCTCCACTTCCATGCTATCGTCTTCATCTTGATCTTGAGTGTGCATGTCGTCAGTCTCGTCAGCAAAGTCATGAATGGGTGAGTTGAGGGAATCGATCACATCGTCAATGCTATGGCTGTCATCTGGTTCTGGCAATGATGGAGAAGGAGAAGGAATTTTCTCTGGAGAAGCAGGAGATGTGGGAGCTTCTCCGAGCTCATTTTCAGCCTTCACGTTTGGCTCAGGATCAACTTGAAGAGGCTCAGATTCTACCACACTTACAATCTTCTTGAAAGCTTCAATCTCTTCATCATCATCCGGTTCTGGATCACTTTCGCTTTCTGAAGAAGCCTCATCTTTTTCTCCTTCAGGGTCGAAGGAATCGTCTGAGTCAGCCAAAAATTCCTCAACTATAAGCAACTCTTCTTCTGATTCATGTCCGTCCAAAAGTTTTGTTGATGAAGATTTAGGACGCAGTCCTTCTCGTTTACGCGTCTCTGTAATTCCTGTGGGACTCAGAGGAGGATAGTAGTGTTTCGGGGAGCTTGATTTCTTCTTCGACTTCGTCACAGATTTAGAACCTCTCTTAGTATTTTTAGAGTTTTTACCTCGTCCACTCTTCGAGAGTGTAGTTGTGTTCGTAACTTTCGACGCCGATAGTGAAAGAGTCATTTTGATAGGAGGTCGTTCATCTGAGGAAGGAAGGGCAGTTCCTGGTGGAGCTCCTATGACTTGGAAATAATCGTCATCATCATCCTCCACCTTTGCTCTTCTTTTTGATCTTCCTGGTGTAGTTTTCGAAGGCTTGTTAGCAGGGGGCTCAGGCGATGGTGTATCTTCAATAACTCGTATGTTCCCTCGTTTAGAACGCGTTGATGTTGACTTCGGAGGAATGTATAACTCCTTTGAAGGCTCCTTCATATGCTTTGGAAGAGGAGCTGTACTTTTCCTTGCAGTTGGCTTCATTTTTACAGAAGAATCTAAAAGTGCTGGTCTCATCATTATGCCACCTTCGACCTTAACAATCTTCGGAACTGGAACTGAATTCCCCGCGGTCTTCTTTCTTGCCGTTTCCTTTGCACTTTTGTTCTTGGAGACAGATGCATCAGGTATTATACTGACGGATGATTGAATCCTGGTCGATGAAGCAGGGGCAGGTGCTGTCGTTGTAGCCGCCACAGAAACATACCTTCCGTTTGGCAAGGTAGGGCGAGTCGAAGGCTTCTCGCTTTGCGGTGTAGATCTCGTTACCCGCTTTTCCGGTTGCCGATGTTGTGGGGGTCTCGGTGGTGCAGGAATAATACGACTTGATATAGCATCAGATACAGCTCGTTTTTGAGGTGGAGGACGACCTGGAATAGGTCGATTTCCGGTGTTTCCAGTTTTCGGAGGAGGACCTTTTCCTCCAGGCACAGGCTTTTTATTATTGGGATTTGGAACTCTTCGAACTAGTCTTCGTTTCTTCGTCGACAACTTAACTAATATCACTTCTATGTCATCATCGTCACTGTCGGGTTTTTTCTTATCTCCACTGGCTGCACCAGGTTTAACAGGACTCGGCTTGATGTCAGTTGGCTTAGTTTGCGAAGTTTGCGGCGTTTGCGGCGAGGAGTCTGAAGTTCCGGCTGGCTTTTTTGCTGACGAACTTATAGGAGGTTGAGTAGTAGATGGCACTCCCCCAATTGTAGTTAACGTAGAGTCCGACCCTGGCATTGAAGAACCTGCAGCAGGATCAGCAGCAACAGCCTTTGGAGGTGAAGGCGGACAGTAGAACCTGTCAAGTTCAAACTGCAAATCATCTAACCCTGACCGCGAAGCAGATTTTAAAGCTTCTTGCTCCCACAAATCAGTCTTTGCTTTCTCAGCCTGGAATATTCATAAATAACAAATTCATCAGGAAATAAGCTCATTCTGTATGTAAGTAGATAATACGCTGGACATTTTCTGGTTTGTCTTACCGATTTAAGTTCATTTAAAGGATTGAGCAAACTCAGGTCATTTGTCTGATCTGGAATCTGTCCTACTAATTTCATGATTTCATCTTCTCTAAATACGTCAGAGTTGTCAATGTCTTCCTGGAGTCCTGCTGGATCCGACGGGATTCCTGCCCGCTCCATTGCATAGTCTAACACAGAAGTGAATTTGTTGTTTGGCTTGGTCGGGCTTTTGCTCGGCGATGAAAAATTCGACGAGTTTTTAGGTGGAGAAACCGCTGCGGTAGAGCTCAACATGGGGTTCCCCATTCTTGGAGAACCAGAAGTTATCACAGGCGACCCCAAATTCGACTGATTGTTGGGAGTTTTTGTAGGCGTGCTCATTCTATTTACATGCGGCTGAGGTGGTCGGGTCATGCGATGCATGCTATTCGGCAGAGGAGTTGGCACCAAAGGAAAAGGATTCATTGTTGGCAAGGGTATCGATGAAACTAGAGGTGGGCTGTTCCAAGTGGTATTTTGAGTAGGCAACCGATTAGAATGTTGTGAAGGGGATGATATCACCGATGGTCGGGTCACTGGTGGCTGCGAATGAGAAAGAGGATGTCTTTGCGATTGAAAGTTTTGAGGCTGATGCTGAAAGGTTGGCATAAAGTTAGGTCGAACTGACTCCATTGGATTAATCGCTACAGGTTTCTTGGGTGCTCGTTTTTTTGCCGGACCGCGTTTTCTCTTTGGCGGAGGAGGTGGGGGTGGAGGTGAAGGAGATGCTGATGAACTTGACTCCTCCACGACTCTCGTGTGATAAGGCAGTGGAGTCACTGGAACCGAAGATCTCGCGTGAGCTACAGGAGCGATTTGGTGCTGCTGTTGCTGATTCTGTTGTTGCTGCTGCTGCAGTCGCAAGTTATTTGCGTTTGTAATGAAGTTTTGGGCACTAAGACTTGCTGCAGCGTTAAGAGCAATTTGCTGTCTTAATGTAGCTTCTGTTAGATTCATCGATGCAGCAGCAGCAGAAGTTAAAAATTGGACAGCAGCAGGAGAGAACCTTTGGTTCAGAGATGAGGGAAATCCAGGGGAATATGTGGGAGGATTGGCTGGGACCCCTGAAGAGTCTCCCGTTCTGCTTTGCGTCTGGTGAGACTTGTTTGAATTAGAGGAACTGCTGCTGCTGTTGTTATTATGCATTCCTCCAGACGACGTTCCTCTAGAACTCGTTTGAGCAGGCGATGACGAGTGGGAATACGATGGAGAGTTTCCTAAATATCCTGCTGGAGATCGAGAATTCCTGGACGCTGGGGTACTGACATGATGCGCAGGAGGGGACGGGGAATTATTGGCTACAAAGTTATTCACAGATATCCTTGAATTATTTTGTTGATGATGAGATACTCTTGAATTAATGTTGTTGTTATTACTGCTGTTATTGTTAAAATGGGATTGTAAATTATGATTAGATGAGGACATATTTGAGCGTGAATTGTTGTTTGAAACATTCCCGAAATTGGACGAACTTCCTCCACTAGATCGAACATTCAGTTGCAAGGGTTCAATCATTGAAGTAGGTGAAGGAGAGTTCACAGACATTGGAGTAGAGACGTTTCTCGTATGGACGGGAGACATATTTGCTCCAGGGGATGACGAATTCGACGATCGAGAATTAAGAGATAGCGGTATTGACACCATTCCTGAAGGCGGCGACAAGTTCACAGGAAAATGAACAAAGTGTGATGCATCCAAACTTAAAGGAACAACTCTCGGTTGTTGAGTTACAATTTGATGCACCACAGCCGACTGTGATTGTTGACTGGATCCGATTTGCTGTTGTTGTTGCTGTTGTTGCTGATACCCTCCTGAGTTTGCATTTTGGTATGTTGTGTAATTAAGTTGAACGCCTGAATTAAGGTTGACACTTGATGATCCGTCGTCCCAGAAAATAGATCCAGTCGTTGCTTGCAAAGGAAGCGTAGTGAGGGGAATCGATGCTCCAGTTTGAGTCGTATACCACTGTCCATGTGACCCTTGCAGTTGCTGTTGCACTTGTTGATGAGTCGAAAATGGAATTTGCATTTGTACATTCGTCTGACCACTTAATGACGATCCAGTACTACTCCCCCCACTACTTGTTGCGTGGCTCGCAGAACCATTATTAAACGAATGGTTCTGCGTATAAATCTGATGGGGATCTCCCCAGCCTCCTTGCGCCGTTGGAATATTCGGAATGAATGGGTTTCGGTTATTCATTTTCCTTACAATGAGTAAACTTCCCTTTCCATAATAATTACAAGTAGTAATCTAGATCCACTTCATTAACTTGATAGCAGACAGCTACAACACGAGTAAGCAGCAATCATTCTCGCTTGGAAATCTTAAACGGGCGGGTCAAATTCATCGTAACCTGAAGTGGAAACCAACAACAAGATTTAGACAACGAAAACACGATAACATATTTTTCTGCTTGATGGCAGTGAAGGAGAATTGAATTGGACTACCTCAAAATTAATAATTAAACAGTTGCGTGCATAATTTATAATCGAGTCTTGTCCGAGTTATTCTTACCTGGCAAGGGTAATTTGTCATTATGAGGAAACCTGGCCCAGATAAGTCAGCGTCTCGTTTCCGATTTCGGACTCTTTGTCACCTTCCGCAGTCTTCCATATTTCGAAACCTGATACATGTGCTATGATGTGCTGCAAGGAGAAGTCACGACAGTCGATGTTTATTTATTTGTTGTGTGAGTGGGACAAAAACACTTTGAATGTGCAAGTAGGTCGGAGCATGTTTGTGTGTCGAGCAACTCCCGCCTTTTAACTCGGAGCGCCTCTTCGCGGCTTTTAGTTTCTCATCCGCCTTGGAGTCTTATCTTTCCCTAGAATGGGGTTTTTTGCTTATCGACTTTTATGACTTATCACAGTCAATCAATCATGACATCATCGGCAATTACCTTTATTCAGGAATAACCCATTCTGAAGGTCGCCCATATAATTTATGACTTGCAATGAAATGGGAATAATACTGGGAACATCCATTGACTAAATTCTTACATTTAGCGTTTCCCTGTGGAGTATGTGGTAGTAAACTAAACATTTGGAATTTCAAAATTGGAAGCACCAAATATTTTATTCAGTTGCGCAAATAAAAGTCAGCTAGTATTAGAAGTACTTGATCTTGTTGTCTTCTTGCAGTATGAAAAATCCAACTCTTTCATTTTCGAATTCTTAGAGTTGGAACATGAATACGAACAACAATTACTGCTTAGTCTTTCTCTTGTTATTATAGTTCCTACACATTTGTCGCATGAGAATGAAGATTATGGATGGAATATGGTAGCGGAGGAAGATTCCCAGTTTAGCTGACAAAGGTGATATAACAAGATCCTTTTCTCCATTAAGGACTGCCTTCACTGTGCGATTAGCGACGTATTCGGAGGTCATTCCAGTGGCGATTACATCTGTCATTCTTCCATACAGCTCTCCAGAGCTGGTCAAGGCATTCAGTGAGATGTTGGTCTTCACGTATCCAGGAGAAATTGTGGTGATTTGGATACCAAAGTCAGATACTTCAGCTCGGAGAGAGTCTGCTAATGCCTGCATTGCGTGTTTAGAAGATGCGTATGCTGAACTACAGAAAGAAACAAAAAAGTTTTGAAAAATCCATGAAAATGTAATAATGGGAAAAATGTGAATTCCATGCAGTAAATGATCGTCTCATACTTATTAGGAATTGCAAGTTTGCCTTGGACGCTGCTAACGAATACGATATGTCCTTGCTTGCGTTCTTTCATGTGTTTTCCAATAGCTGTCCACAATATATTCAAAATTAACTTTTAAAGTTCACAGTCTTTAAGAATAGTGTTATTCCGCACTAATGTACACGTCACCATACCTTTAGTAAGAGCGAGAGATCCAAAATAATTAACATCCATAACTTTCCTGTCTATCTCAATATCTGTGTCCAGTACAGCTCCTCTTAAAAGAATCCCAGCGTTATTCACCAGAATATCCACACCATTGTAGACATCCAATGCAGCAGCAGCTTTCGTAGGTATAGATGCCAAATCTCCTACATCCATTTCCAGAACGGCTGGAACATAAATCTGGCTCCCAGACTGTAAATGAGAATCATCCGTTTCAATTGTATTAAACCGAATTCACATTGAATCTCAGGTAATTCTGGAAAGAAGAACATACGGCTTTTTTCCTGATCAAGTCATTTTTGACCCTCTCTAATTCTTCCTTGCGTCTCGAAGCTAAAATGAGTTTACATCCAACGTCGAAAAAACTATGGGCCAATGCTTCACCAATCCCTGAAAATTCAAGCAAGGTACAAAGATCCGTTAGACTTTGTCAGGCTATAATTTGCACATATTCCACAATATGCTACTATTATTAGTGCGAGTGCCCACCTGAACTTGCTCCAGTGATGAGAACAACCTGTAAATTCATGGGAAATTAAAATATTAACCTGGGGACATTGAGAGTGATGTAGAATGCATGCTACTGCATGTAAGCCACAATTTTCATGTACTAATTAGAGCAATGAAGACTGATTGAGCGAGTAAATTGAGTAACGGTTTGATTGAGGGTGCGTACCTTTCCCTCGAGGCTTCGATTATTAAGTCCGACTTTCTCTCGGAACCAAGCTATGCACTCTTGTAAGAATATCATTGGCAGAGCCACTGGCAGGAGTAAATAGCTTAGCATCGTCTGTAGAGTCGAAATCCCGTTCTCCACAATTTCGTTAACCGAATTTCTATCGTGCAGGTCCACCATGTTGAGTGTCGAATCTTAAATAGTCTCAACTTAATGTATTTGATATGAAAGTATTAAATTTACTGTAAAATTATTTGTTCCTTCTTCTTACAACTACTTGAGCAAACTTTCAAAACAAAACTGACAACCTCAATTGTTTTGTAGGAATGATTCTACTCGATCTCAGATGGTGAAATGTAATGAGGTACCTAAAAAACGGCATGTATTTGAGATCGAAATGAAATGCAAAGCTACGTGGTTTTGAGTTTTGACACTTGTTAGATGCATGGAAGGAAGGAGTAAAGTAAGGAGAGAGGGATGAGAGTGAAGGAATGCTGGTGGGATAGTTTTCGGGACTGGGCTACACTCACCCAGCACTGACTTCTAACTGCCCAAATCCTTCTTCTTCAGTTGGAGATTACAAGACGGATTATAAGATCGCGTGAATTTATACTGCAGCATGCATGGTTAAGCTTCATGCATCGTGTCTTGACTTTTAATGGCGTTTCCTCACACTATGCTAGAAGTAAATTGTACTCCCACATGGAGTAAAATGGTTCTAAAAGGACACAAAATATGTTACTGATAAATTCACATTTTTGTGAATTCTTCAACTCTTCCTTCCTTGTCCCTGAAAAGGGTACTCTACCTGAAATGACCGGAATTACGAGTGAGAAAGGCCAGTTCAGTTCAGTAGGTAGAATACACTTTTTAGGGGCAAGGAAGATGTTAAGTCAGTGCGTGAATATATCCGTACGAAACGAGTGATTGGGCCCGTGTGAAAGTTATAATTTGTAGTTTGCTTTTTTTGGTTTAATATTCATAAATTATTATTATTATTATTATATACGTAACCATTTATAGTTTAACATTAAAATGTATATCAAACGATGAATGGTTTTTCATGCAACATCATTCCAAAGACAGTATTGTGGGAATGGGAACTGGAGCTCGTTAGAGGACATAATAATGTTTATTTTCATTCTGTAAATTCTCTTCACAGAGCATCAATCACACATTTTGTACAGTAAAACTTTTCATTGTGTGCATTAAATTAAATAGTATATTATAATATTAGGATTGCATTTATACATAGCTTGGGATATTTGTCCAGTTACAGATTAAGAATTCTAGTGTACGGGACTATTTTCACTATTTCTTGCCTAAGCTTTGTGGATCAAGCAGTTCATACTGGACACAATTCACGCCATACATAATTTCTTTTCTAACTCTATAAAAGTGGTAATATGTCATTTTCCTCTTAAAATCAGCAACTTCTCTACTCGATATGTAAACCAATAGTACGAAAATTCACAAGGTAAAGTAGTTTGTATGCAATCGACCGATTGATTGTAATTGAATAAACAAATTAATGCAACTCAAAACTCGTACAATAGTAAAAGCTAAATGTCTAATCTTGCACATGAATGACTTGATTTGGATCCAATTTAAAATTTGAAGTAAACAAAAAATGCGACACTCATTTTAACTTTAACAGCTCCGAATCACTTTTGCTTCCTGATAGAAGAAAGCTAAACATTCTTCATTCTAGTTGAAATTGCCAAAACAAGCACTGCAGAAGAATAGCAACTGTGTAGCTCCCAAACTTTTGAGAAAATTCATTCTGATAATTGACAATGCTCACATTCGTTAGTCGAAGTCAAACGAAGTGTAATATATTTTCCTTAAAGTTTATAAATTGCAACAAAACTACTCTCAGCTAGTTTTTTTTTCTATTTCACATATACAATTCTTTTTACTTCATTTTCTAGATAACTATTGTATAAACTTTGGGGTCACAAAACAAAATCAGTTAGATTTGTACAGCTATTGAATCAACCGTCTTCCAGTTTCAATCCATCAACACTTACATAAATTTAATTATCTGTCATGAAAAACTAATCTATATCGCCTATCATTCACGAGGTACCTCTTGCCTACACTCCCTTAAATTTACGAACAATTAGTACTACAAAAATGGTATCAACTTAACATTAATATTACATTTCAACTTGATGTCAGTTTTCTTAAGTCAAAAAAAAAGTCTGCAAACTTAGTAAATTTCTGCACGTCATCAGGATAATTTGGTATTAATATTCATCTACGTATCATCGTGTATTGCTATTTCATAATTAGCAACGTTTTTGGAAAGGTCAAAATTGCGAACATCGCAAAACAACAAAATAATAATAATTACAATATACTTTAGAAATCTTCTGAATTTAGTCAGAAACATCATCATCTTCGCCATAACTATCTTCACCAACTTCCTGGTCATTACTTGGAGATCCTATTTGTTGAGTGGATTGGTTCTGCAATGACTCAATGGCTGCCTGCATCTCCAAATCTTCCACAGACATTGAAATTCCCGACAAGTCACCGGTCCCTGCGGAGAGGGTTGTTATACCTAACGTAGTATTTCCAGATACTTCATAACACACATTTTCAACATTGTCTTCAACGGATTCTCCGTCTTGAAAGTATGATTCCTCGTATTCCAAATCTCCAAATTCTGCACGCCAATCATCATTTCTTTTCCCGATTTGGTCAATGTACATTTCCAGAGCTTTAGGCAGAACGCTCTTAGCTTTTAATATATCTTCATCTGTACACTCTCCTTTGTCTAAACCAAGAGCAAGGCCCATCCTTTTCAAAACTTCGATGTCATCATGAATTTCAAAAGTTCCATCGAAGTTGAATAAATACTCCATTCTAAAACGGAAATAATTCATACATTAGATGAGTACATCTATTATTTCTTCCGCGTAACCTCCAGCACAAAACTTACTTGTCATTTGAAATAGAGCAATCGATAACTGTATTTTTTGCCGTATTTACAATCAAAAACGGCAGATGAATAGATCCATGGGGTGGAGGAGGGCCGGTTTCTTTTTCTTTCATTTTATTTCTTTCCACCAATGATTTGAATGCCACTTGCTACAATAAAAAATGTACAATTATGACGACGTGTTTCCCAAGCCTTGCAATCATTTCCTATACGAATTGCGTTACCTGAATAATGAGGTCATGTAGTTGTTGAGTTTTATTTTTAAGCCGTTCGATTCTTTTTTGACGGTCTTTCTCCAAGGTTGTACATTCTTGCATGGAATTAGTCGGAAGGCCCAGCCATTTGATTTCTTTCTTTTCTTTATTAATTATATTCATAGCCATAAGGACGTTTAGAGCATCGTAAACTCGCCGACGAATATTTTTCTGATCAAACTGCTGCTCAATTGGATTCTGTCCGGAACCAGGAGTAGCAAATTCTTGAACTAATTCATCAGCCACCTCGTTGTAAGTCGTGATACCCTAGAAGCCATTAACATGTGAAATATTTTTACTTGTGTCATGCTACTATTAGGCTAGAGTTTAGATTGCAACTGTAATTACCTTATTTCTAACTTTCTCGCAAACTTTCATGCTAAAATGCCTAAGCCCTTTTCCCCCTTTCTCTGATTTTCTTCTCTTGCTTTCGTAAGATACATCTGAAGGAAAATCAACTCGCTTCCTGGCACCAGTGTGATCCAAGATAGGCGAGATAAAGTTTTGTTTTGACAAATTAAGTGTAGACCCCAGAGATGTTAATGTCTGCTGTGATCCTCCAGGAGACTGTGGGCCTGCGGCCACCAATGTTGTGATTTGCTGACCCAAAGAGGTGCTTTGGCCTCCAAGGGGGGATGCTGTCACTAGCTGAGGTCCGTTTGGTGTCTGAGTAAGTAGCAATCGTTGATTGCCAGCCTGAATAACTTGCTGAAATCATATTAAGGAAAATTGAACAATAATGCCAATACTTATTTGCACCATAACATTGCATTTGTCACATGTTCAAACGATAATCATTATTTAAACTAATGAAAGTTTAATAAATAAAAACCCTTACCATAACCGGCGAGTTTCCCATAACCAGTTGCTGAGTACCTCCAGGTCTCTGCTGTATTATATGTGTACCAGATGTTCCAGCCTCCGTCTTAATATTGGCTGCTTTCAATATTGTAGAAGTTAAGCCACCTTGTCCTTGAATTGGAATAGTCATAATTTGGCGTCCTGTACCAAGAAAAAATTGACCACGATCTGACGTTAGTGGTAAAATAGAACTATCAATTATACCGTTCTTATAGTTTGGCTACGTTAAGGACTCACAAGTTCCGCTCAAAACTCAATTCAATGATATTAATGATAATTAATTGTATACTCATAGCATACCTTGTCCACTCTTGATGATAGTTGTTGGGGCAGCCATTACATTTGAAGTCCGGATTATCTGACCGGTACTTGTGGTTAGAATTTGTTGCGTAGAGGTAGCCTGATTGAAATCGCAACAACACTTTCAATTATTGTCCATTCTCTCGCATATTAACCAACTGATCAAATCCGCAGGACTCAAGGTTCGACCAAATTACCTGTGAAGCGCCTGAAGTCCTTATAATGGTTCTGACCCCACCAGATGATGGTGACGCTTTAATGGAATGTCCACTTGCGGTGACGAATTTACCAGGGGCTGTCTGGACGACTTCAATCATTTGAGTATTTCCTGTAATTCATAAAAGTTACCAACATTAATACACATCATCCAGTTCATGGAGAGTAGAGGAAGGGAGCCAATCTCAAATACTCACGCTGTCACGCTACATGTATAGTACACCTGCAAAGATGTAAACTTAACCGTAGCTTTGAGACTTTAAATACTTCAATACCCTGCGCGTGCATGCAGAAGTACATGCGAATTCAGCACCTTTTTCAACCTGGGGTCAAGGAGAAATGGGTTGGTCAATTTTAAGTTCTCTATGATGCAAGTCAATGCCCAAAAATAAAAAGAATATAAATACTGCATGGATATGCAACTATGCAAGATAAGGTAACGTTGTGTCGAAACCGTCATTGGCCCCAGAAATTAATGCACCGCATATACTGACCGAATGATAAAGTATGAAGTCATTAGTGGCAGCAATTGTAAATTGATGCCTTTATTAATGCCCGCACACATAACCGGATACGATTCCCCGAAGAGGCACCCTACCCTGCAAACCCTAATCTAGTTCCAGTTACAAAAGAAGAGGTTGTCTATGTCTATGGTCCACACAAAGTCGAGCCTCGTTCCTTGAATCCGAGACTCTTAAGTTGAAGCCTTCATTAACAGAGTTACCGATATAGACACACATACACATACACTCACAAAACAACAACCTACATTTTTATTTGTCTCCATCCATTGAACACGAGCATCTCTATTTGGTTCCCCTTCGTTTGACTTTCTTATATCTCCTTATCCTCTCTCTCACCTCACCTCGCATTTCGGTCTCACGCTTACATAACCACCACTGAGACCACCACTCTCTCTAAAACTACATCTCTTCAGCCCCGGTTGCTGGCTTCGGATCCACACTTGTTTAATAACATTCATTCAGTCCAGCTCACACTCACTCCTTAACTTACTAGTATAATACACATCTCATCTATGAAAAGTAAGGAAACATTAATGCAGACAACTGCGAAGTATCGACGAAGGAGTAGATCGCTCTGTTAATTAATCATTCCTAATCATGCGTAATCTAAGTCAATACACTTCACTATGATTCTAAGCGAACCACCGTAAGAAGTAGACGAGGTACGAGTCCTCCATAGTAAAACTTCATGCATACGGATTAAACTTGACCTCATTTAGTGAACCAATAATAATAGCATAATGGACGGATTTCAGGTCCCCATTAGATGTAACTTTAATATGCGATTGAACCAATTCTAGCTATGGTAGAACCTATAGCTTTCATTTTATGATGTGATGCAAATTGTCAGATATAAGAGGCCCGCTCTCACTCTCGTGTAATTTTGCTTGTTTTCAGATTTTTTTTGTACATTCACATCCTCAACCTGACCATCTTCAATTTGTGCAGAAAAATACACTACTACCCCAACCGAATGATATGCCCTTTGTTATTCACTTTTTCTGATGCAAAAAACTGTCCAACCTTTGTCCTTACACCCTTAAGCTAGTTACTAGCGCAAGCTGGCAAATTTCAACGCACTAAATTAATAACAATATTCCCAAGGAATGAATTCTTATAACATTCTAACTTGTCACATATGCATGATGACATTAGCTGTAGTGATTTTATTTTTTTGTAATGATTTCTGACACGGCCTAAAACAGAGCTTTTCCGGTTAACTTTACACTTGGTCTTACTCAATCAGAAACTAAACGAAGCATAGAATGCAATAAAATTATTAAATACTTTTACTTACCACTAGCATCCTTAATAAGAAGATTTTTGACAATGGGACTTCCTCCCTGTGAAGAAGTCGTGGCCATTTTGGCTGCGGCGTAAGTGAAATCCCTCACAGAGTAAACTGATCTCGAACCTTTTACACTTTCTTCTCACAGCCTTCACTCGATTTGGGTTTGAAATTACGAATCTCCGTAAAATATCCACCGGGACACGTCTGATTAATCACCCCCCTCATCAATTAACCGAGGGACAGCAAGACTCGTTCCCAGTATCACAATCTGTAAAATAATAGGTCATCATTCCCTAATTAAAATCTTCATTAATAATTGACATAGGCGTCTGAGCTCCACCCATCATCTCCCTTACGGTCCCACCTACCTCCCACAAAATAATGGTCAACAACTACTCCCGCATAATTACAACACACCACACCAATTCACGCACCAAAATATTGTTCAATCTGGTGGTGGTCTGGTTCTAAAACCAAAAACGGATAAACTTTGGAAGTCCGTATCTATCGACCACGTTAACGGAGAGAGTCCTACTTAGTCTTACCGGGTAAGGAACGAAGTGCTTTATAACGACCCGCAGTGACCGGGTCCTTAAAGTGGTTGGGCTGACCTAGGATGGCGTGGAAAAAACGGAAGGCCACAAGTTATTTTGTGACGATGAGGGAAGAAGACGAGGGAGAAGTGAGGGGAATGCTAACTAACTAAAGGCAGCTCTAGCTTGCCTAGGTGGGAAAGTCTCTGACTTTTTTGCGCTAAAACTTTACACCATCTGCTGACGAGAGAACTGTTCTGAGTGCTGCCAACACCACTTTCTCAATCCTCTACGTACACAGCCTTCCCTCACAAAGGACGACCGTTCACATTTTTTCATACGCATCATAAGTTTCAATTAAAATCCGATTTTTTTAAGTGTTTCTTTTCGTGTTCGGAAGTAAAAGTATTTACCTAATGCCCTATACACTGTAAACAAAATTCA
The DNA here is from genome assembly GCA_034698685.1 of Isotomurus pseudopalustris. NCBI lineage: Eukaryota > Metazoa > Arthropoda > Collembola > Entomobryomorpha > Isotomidae > Isotomurus > Isotomurus pseudopalustris. The sequence goes on from JAQGBV010000051.1 coordinate 19,868, forward strand.
TTTACTGTGTAATGATGCATACGAAATTCATGAAACACAAATGAAAAAATATTCATGTAAAAATGTAAATTTCTACTAATGGCTGAATTCATTTATTTTCTTTTTTGCATTGTGTCACACGGCTGTTTCTGGCAGTTATCTGAATGAGCATACAGACAGCTGACTGTGTTCGTAATTACTTGTATGTGTAGCCGAGTAAGCGGAGATTAGTAAGTATAGTATCATATGAGCATACAGCTGACTGTGTTCGTAATTACTTTGTATGCGTAGCCGAGTAAGCGGAGATTAGTAAGTATAGTAAGTTAAAGTTGAATATTTTTGAAGCGTTGAAGATGTAGATGCATTAATGCACCAGGGTTATTGTACAAGTTCGACAAGAAAGTATTATTATTCTTGGCATTAGAAAATTATATTTCTTCTTCCTTCATTTCGGCTTCACTGATAATATATGGGGATATCCAATTGTACGGGCTCATCATGAAGTCGGTTCATGAAGCATTCAATCGATTTAAGTTTGGTAAATTTTTGCAGGGTGAGAATGTGACCAGTAAAAATTGAAAATTGCCTTTTGATTAAGCAATCTGACCTTGCGTTATTTAATTGACGGCTACGTAGTGCATGTGCAAAATTTAGTACAAAACTCGAAGCTGATTCATTAGTTTCTACATTCAAATCAGCAGAAACACTGGTCGGGTTTGTTGCGAAATGTCGAATTGTAAATTACTTAAGAATGTCCAGTCAACAGGTACTGTCTTTCTTGTCTTTTTAAAATATCTGCATTTTACCATAGGCTAAGTATGTATCAGAAATAACTATGTAAAAACACTTTCAAAATTCATAGATTAAAATCCCTACTGCTTCCTCAGTTTCAAACTCAAACCCACGACTGCAAGAAACTTCGAGAACTGACCACAAAGAATTGGTCTTGATTCTCTTGTGTTAACATTTGCAATTTTTAATCACGTTTTGAAAATAAACCCAAGTGAATGTGAGAAAACGCGATATTGGGTTTGTATTTTCAAACAGTGCATGTCTATGATCCACACACATACCTTAACTATAATAACCTAGGGTTGTACCAAAATTAACCCAATTTTTGTTGACTTCCCTTGCCAACGGTTATCAACCAGTTCTGAATATAAAAGGCTAGACCTTTCTTGCTTTAGTTTCTTCAGTATTTGATGTCGATCAATAGACTGCAAGATTTTTTCTGAGTTACAGGCTAAAAACGCTTACATTTAGACGGTAAATATATGAAATACGTAATTATTGAGTAATGAATGCGAAATACCGGATCGAATCCTAAACTGATTTGTTAAAAACAATACTTAATTGAAGGTGGGGATATCACCACGTAATTATCTGTGCTAACTATAAATAATTTATAACTGAAAACAACTGCAGAATATTCTGAATATTTACAGCTTACTCTCACTTGAAAATTGAAGTAGTGAATTTTATTATTAGTTCAGTAATATGCAGTATTGAAAACAGACCTTTCAGCAATGAACAGCCTTTATAAAAGGGTAATCGTTAGTTTGTCAAGTTTTCATTTTCAATTACCTGTGTAGAAGGTGCAGAAGACTAAGGCGTCAGTTGGCATGTCGAATCGATCGATAGCACAGCACTTGGAGTATCTGTTCTTTAAGGAAGTCCGAAGAATAGTTCAGATTATTTTTTGTTTTGTTATGTGGAGGATCAGGATATCCAATATTCAAGCTATACAAACCTACAAAATTCAGAAAAAAATTAGTCAGTATCAGAGTCTAACTGTAAAAAGTATACTGTACAAACTCTTGGGTCAAAATTTGGTTAGACTCGTACTTTAAAAAACGACGAGTTTGTCATTTTTTTCAATGAAGCTAAAACCTATCTACTATCGTGCTAATTGTTAACTGATGTCCTCTGCTCAAGGTTTTACCGTGACCGTAAGTGGTACAAAGTGTACAAACACAATCACAACAATACAAGTTTCCTCATTATTCGCATTTCCCATATATGCATAGTATTCTAATATTATAGACTAAACACAAGTTTCCATTTAGTTAGTTTTATACTACTTCGGTTTCACCACGAAAGTCTCCATAAGACGGAGTACATGTGAAAGTAACTGTTTAAGCAACAATGCACCCAGTTCCCGTCTCCCTACAATGTCACCATTACAGACGATGGAAGCGCCGACCTCAACTGTAAAATCCCTTTAATACTTCCATCACATTTCCACCTATTATAAACTACTTTCAATGGAGAGAATTCCTAAAACTATACCGTGGAATACATGCAACAAATACCTGAGGTCATCCAATGATACCGATTGCAGTATATACCCAGTTGGACTGCTGAAGCACTCGAAGCAGGAGAAAATAATATGGCTGACGCCCATTCAGTGTGGTAAAGTGGTATGGAATAAGCACATTGTGGGAGGCCGGGAGGTGATGGAAGTGGTTGAAAGTCGGGTAGCGGCCTGGAAAGGTCAGTGGGGCGGGTAGCAAGAGGTTAACTCACCTGGGATTAGCCGAGGTCAGAGGTGAGACGATTGATGAGGGACTGGAGCATGAGAGGTGTGTGTGCGAGTCTCCTCCTCCGGGAAGCCACCAGCTGTGTGTGTTGTGTCGGGAATGTTGTTGTGTTGAGAAGACGGCGAGTGTTGTTTTGGTTGGAGGCGCGGGAGACTGAGGATTGGTTGGCGGGAAGGAGGGAGGGAAACAACCCGCCAATCCAACCCACCCGGGATATTTCTCCGACGTGCTTTCCCGTCAGCTACCCGGGTTTTCTCTTCGTCCGAGTCACACGACCACACGCACCATCCCCGATTGTGCGTCAAAGCTCCGGTTTTTCCGAATCGAGGACTTATGATGGATGGACTAATGCATTCACTCGGGGTTTTCGGAGATCTTAACACATGGAACATCTGACACGTCGTAAGCTCACTTTTGAAACGAAATTTCAAGGTGTAGTTGCTTGCTCGGGACAATTGAAGAGTGACACACATATTATTATAGACAGGTATGGTCGAATTAGATCGAATTCGGAGAGCTGCAGATTTCCTGTAATTTTTCAAAATTTAATTAAATGAGAGATCAGTCCGTTTTAATTTGTTTGTTCTTTAATTTACTTCTTGTAGATTTGCAGTGTGGACGCCTGGGAGTAATCGAGTGTGACTGAGATATTGACACTTACAACGAGGACAAAGTTTATTTTATTGCTGTGGGACGGGGATAGGTAAGGGAGCAAATTATTATCAGATCATAAGATTTAGTTATTGTTCTACAAAACTATTTTACGATTTTTATCGAATAACAATCTTTTCTTCCAGTCTTGGGAATACAAATTTGACAGTAATTGACAAGCGTATTGATTCTGTTTATGTTATAGTACTCCAATTGACAACAGTAAACAAGATTAGAGGCTGCGACCTATGACAAATGTACCTTTCAAAATGACTGGGAAATGAAACTATGGAATAGTATCTTTTATGTGCCGTACAGCGCTATAGATTCCGTGAAACTGAAGCTATAAGCTTAACATCATAAGATGATGAATTGAGTCCCCGAGGATTAGGTAACATTTAGTTTCTTTCAACTTTCTTTTAACGATTGGTAATTTGTAAACATGTGAACAGTTTATCATATATCTCCCTTATTGTTCCTGTTTCTAGGTTTGTGACTTTGTTCACACACCTTCCTGACAATCTGACTGCTAGAACTATGTCTAGCCCAAGTATTCCGGAAAATTCCAAAGATCAGAACCATCACAATCAATCGACGAGCAAAAGCAAGGCAGATTATCAGTCGAAAGGTTCGCCTGTTTCTAGCGGTGGTCAACTTTCTGTGGTGGCTGGACCTAAAGAGCCGTCCAACTCCACCATCCATGGGTCATCCCCCGATTCCTCTCACAATCATTCCTCTCAAAGACAAAACAGCCTACCTAACACGAATGCAAAGATTGCAAAAGACAAAGATCCGCTCGCCGCTAATCCAGTTAACCACATGACAGCCATATCTCCATCATTACCGTCGACTTCTGATCTTTTGCAAACTGCGGAATCCACCGTGCATTCGAATGGTCCAAATGCCACAACAAAACCAACCTGGAATTTTAGCAACAGTACTGTGCAGCAGAGCTCCAGTTCTGCTTATGTTAATGACTCCTGTAACGTATCACCCAATGGCTCGGGCCAAGAAGTTCTTCACATAGAGAACGAGGCTTTGCATATTTCAGCATTACCTGAAAATGTTCTAGAAAATCTGCTCACTTTCTTGGACTTAAGTGACGTTCGATCTTCATCCGTGGTCTGTACTGAATGGTACAGAGTGATCAGCGACGAAAACGGCGAAGTTTGGAGGAGTCACTGTATTCGAAGAATGAGTAGAGATGTGCTGCATTCAGAACTTCTGTCAACTTGTCCTACTTACAAAGCAAAACTTAGAGCATACTTTCATTCGTGGAATCCACAGGACTGCTCAAGAAATGTATATGTGAAGCCAAATGGTTTTACCATCCATCGAAACCCAGTGGCACAGAGTACTGATGGTGCTCGTAGTAAGATAGGTGAGTTTAAAACATCTTTGACTCAAACATTCAGATTGGACCAACGTAATTCATTTTGTCGAATTCTAATTCAGGTTTCAACAAAGGGAGGCATGCATGGGAAGTAATTTGGGAAGGCCCCTTAGGAACTGTAGCAGTAGTGGGAGTTGCCACTCAGCAAGCTGAAATGCGGGCTCAAGGTTACATAGCACTTCTTGGCAAAGATGATCAATCTTGGGGGTGGAATTTGGTGGAGAACGTTCTTCTTCATAATGGAGACTCGCAAGGACACTACCCTTTAATTAATAATGCACCCCGATATCAAGTAAGTGTTCGAATTATATTACAGTAAGTATTACTTATAATTCATTTATTCTTGAATTGCTAACAATTGGGTTGGATTCGTAGGTTGGAGAAAGAATACGAGTAATTCTGGATTGCGAAGATAATACACTGTCATTCGAAAAGAATTTTGAGTTCCTTGGAGTCGCTTTTCGAGGACTTCCGAAAAGGGAGCTGTTGTACCCGGCAGTATCTGCGGTTTACGGCAACACTGAAATATCCATGGTGTACTTAGGTCCTCCTATGGATGGCTAATTCATAATTTTATTGTTACTATCATACAATGACAAGGTATTGTCGTAGAAAGTTCAAATTGCCACTTTGCGAGAACGTGAATACCGATAGTAAGATTTGGTTTTGCAATAACACGTATTATGCTAAGCACGTCGGTCAATCTGGTTTCTGAAGCAAGGTCAAGAACGATTACTCCCTGCACCGTATGCTCCCGTCGTAAAATAATTGTGATTTATGTGCAGTTTAGCACTAAAAGTATCCAGTCATAGAGTATAGTGTGTTCGAATCTCGCAATTAGTAACCAAAAACCAACTGTCTGCGTTTAGTGTTTAGTTTCTGAAACTGCTGTCCTCTCACATATACACACCCTTGTAGAAAAATTCTTTAGTACAAATGGATAAGTCAGGACATTGTACGTAGGTGATCCAACTATCTTGTGAAAGAATCAAGTAGAAATAGCTCTTGTAGTGAATGATATTGACCTTTGTGTTTAGAAAGTAAAATTTTACACTTGTCGGATTCATCTGCAGTTGAACTGGAATAGTAGGGCGAAAAATGTTCTGGATCTCTGAGTGATGCATTTAGGTGTATCCCTTTTTAGAAAATCGTCGAGAATGAATTATCAGAACCTATGTTAGCAATTGTTTGTGAAAATGCGTCACATTTCAGTTTTTGTTACGTCATACACCGTAATGTACGATATTGTCTGATTCAATGCCATGCTGCATAAGATGTTGATCTGCTAGGATTTGCCTTCAGAAGCCTGGCATTTTCGTTTGATTTTAAAGCTAAGGGCTAAGATGTATGACTGAACTTTTTAGGATTCATGAGAATATCTATTTATTCGTTTTAATTCTACGGTATTTATTGCGATCCAAGGTAAGAATTATTGTTTCTCTCGTATGTAATCGTAATCAGTCATTCAGAGACAGAAGTCTCATAGTTCCAAATGCATTGCCATCATCTCACATTCTAGATTAACAAGCTTATTGATAAATATACTCATTCATGTCAAGTCAAAGGATGAAGCGCATGAGCTTTGCATTTTAATTTTTGTGATACTATTGTTGATAAGTGGCAGTCGATTATTTACCGTCATTGTTCTGGAAGTTGTGCTGTTTAAGTTTGCAGCAGAAATCAAATAATTTAATCTTGTTATTTTGTCGAACCGTGCGTTATTTCAAAACATGATGTGAATTATGTGTCACTAAGTACTAGAAGATCTCGCACTGTGCTATCAGTCATCCTCATCAGTGGCATTCCATGCTAGAATTACAATTTACAAGTTATTACGGATAATGTAAAAAGTTCGTTTCAATTTAAACTTGATATATTTATTTTTTCGCAATGTTTCTCGTGTTACAGTTTATTGTGCTATATTTTATTATAGTAATGGGAGGTACGATGAGACTGTTTTTAAATGCAATTGTGTAAGAATGAGAGTTTAACGTAACGGAAATAAAACCTAGTCATTTTCGAATTCAATCGTACTGCGACGGAGCTTTCGCTGAGTTAGTGTTTGCAGATAAGTTGTTTGGTATCTTTAGAGACAAATACTTTTTTGTACTTGATAAACTTCCTGGTCACGAAATGAGCGTGATGAGCGAGTCTCCAGTGTACTCGAAACAAGGAAGATTAGGTAACATTAGTTTCTTTATACTTTCTTAAGTTTCTTGAATGATTGGCTATTTTAACCATGTAAAGTATGTAAACAGTTTTTCATATATCTTCCATCGCTATTGTGTGTAGGTTTGCGACATTGTTCCCTCACCTTCCTGACAATCTAACTGCTAGAACCATGCCTAGTCCAAGTATTCCGACAAATTCCAAAGATCAGAACCATCATCATAATCAATCGGGGAGCAAAAGCAAGGCAAGGGATTATCAGTCGAAAAGATCGCCTGTTTCGAGCGGTGGTCAACTTTCTGGGGTGGCTGTACCTAAGGAGCCGTCCAACTCCACCACCCGTGGCCATGGACCATCCTCCGATTCCTCTCACAATCATTCCTCTCAAAACCAAAACAGCCTACCTAAGACGGATGCTAAGATTGCAAAAGACAAAGATCCGTTTGTCGCGCAAACTGAGGAGTCCACCGTGCATTCGAATGGTCCAATTGCCACAACTATTTCAGAATTACCTGAAAATTTTATAGAAAACCTGCTCCCTTTCTTGGACTTGAGTGACGTTCCAGCTTCATCCGTGGTCTGTGCTGAATGGTACCGAGTGATCAGCGACGAAAACGGCGAAGTTTGGAGGAGTCACTGTATTCGAAGAATGAGTAGAGATGTGCTGCATTCAGAACTTCTGTCGACTTGTCCAACTTACAAAGCAAAACTTAGAGCATACTTTCATGCGTGGAACCCACAGGACTGTTCAAGAAATGTATTTGTGAAGTCAAATGGTTTTACCATCCATCGAAACCCAGTGGCACAGAGTACTGACGGTGCTCGGGGTAAAATAGGTGAGTCGCACGCATCTGGTTTAAGATTTTACTGATTGGCATCAGAGCAAGTGTAATTTATTTTAGTGTATTTCATTTAGGTTTCAACAAAGGGAGGCATGCATGGGAAGTAATTTGGGAAGGCCCCTTAGGAACTGTAGCAGTAGTGGGAGTGGCCACTAAGCAAGCTGAAATGCGGGCTCAAGGTTACATAGCACTTCTTGGCAAAGATGATCAATCTTGGGGGTGGAATTTGGTGGAGAACGTTCTTCTTCATAACGGAGACTCGCTTGGACACTACCCTTTAATTGATGATGCACCCCGATATCAGGTGAGATTTAGAATTAAATCTTAGCATATACTATTTATAATTTATTGATTTTATTCTTGAATTGCTAACATTTGGGTTGGGTGCGTATTCGTAGGTCGGAGAAAGAATACGAGTAATTCTGGATTGCGAAGATAATACACTGTCGTTCGAAAAGAATTTTGAGTTCCTTGGAGTCGCTTTTCGAGGACTTCCGAAAAGGGAGCTGCTGTACCCGGCAGTATCTGCGGTTTACGGCAACACTGAAATATCTATGGCGTACTTAGGCCCAGTTTAATCGTAGAACAACTATACTCATGATTTTGTATCCCCCAACCAATCAGTACATGCCATAGATGTATATACAAGACATGCAGTCGATAAACCTTATTTTTTTATTGTGTCTTTGATCTTGCCAGCAGTGACTATGATAATAATACATAATTGACCTAAATACCAATGTCCATCCTGGTTACTATATATGGCAATAGAGAATATTGTTTTTGTCGATACATTATTACTTATCTAATTCTCCTTTCTATAAAAGTGAAGAATGACTTTGGTTTCGCAGCTTTGTATTGCGTTGTTACTTTTCTGGAATCCTTAGTGAGTCCCAAAACGCCACGCGTTCTTCAAAAGGATCAGATATCATCTTAATTTCTTTTTGAATGCTTAAATACTGTATAGTTTGGGGTTCTGCGAAATTCGATGTCAGTGCAGGAGTCCAGATAGACATTGGTTTGCCATCACTTGTCATGTGAATAGGTTTTCTGTAAGTCCATACGAACATTTAAGAACTCTTGCTCCAAAATATAAACTGCTACAATAAGTTCTACTTAATTTGTACCCTTCTGAAGCAAAGTTGGCAAGTAGATCTGTCATTATCTGACTCAAAGAATACTCCTCGTCATTTTGCATTAAGCCGTGATGGAACGCAGATGAGTTGAAGAAATAGAATAAATCCTCGGTATGTCCTACGCCTATTGCAATTAGAAAGATCATCCTTTACACACACTATCCATTTCAATAGCTCAACAAAGCGCATTCTTGCAAAGTACCCCATTCTGTTTCAGAAGATCCAAAAAGAGGACCAAGACTGTATTTTCCTTTATAGTCAAAGACATACGCATAAGTTGGGGCGACTAAGGCATGAGATTCAATTGCTTTCCTTATAGTTGATGTAAAGATTCTGTCTGTGATCATCTGCAATCAATTTCACATCGGGTAATAATAATAATTGATACCACTAACCAGGAACATAATTATCTCTTTCTGAACATGCCAACCAACTCACATCACTTATGTACTCCATGTCAACCCCAGCAAATCCCATGCTACCTCCGTAGAACTGCAGAACCCTTTTCGTGATATCTGAGGTTTGTGGTTGGCGTGTGTAAAACTCGTAGTCCAATATCTTTGGAAGATATTTCCTTCCATTTAGAGCTATTGGAGCAGCTTGCATAAGAAGTTTTATAACTGCAATATAATAATTTAAACAAGATATTTTATGAGTTGATCACAGCTCTGCTAATATGCTTGCAGCAAAAGTCATAAAAATTGATCTTTATTTGAATTACAATAGAGATTGAAATGACCCTCCTGAGATGTTTGGCCAAAAATCCAAGTTTTGTTCATCACCTCGTTACTGTCGTACGATTCCTTTGGCTTTTTAGTCAAGAATGCGTCAGGTCCTTCTGCCTCTATAGTTGGGCCGAAGAGGACTATAGGATGAAGAGGAATCCAATCCTACGTACAAAAGGCTGCTTAGTAGTTCATAATGCTATTCAATCTCATTAACTGCACAGGTGATTAGGAGTTTTTACTCTGAGCTGCTTATTCTTTATTTGCTCGTCAATGAGCTTCACTCACGTAAACTTGGAGTTGAGCTGATGTAATCCAACTTGCACTCTGACCTCGTAAGCACCTTATGAGTGCAGCACTCGGTGAATTTGGACAGTTCAGTGCAGCAGCTAATTTTCTATTGATCTCGTTAGACCTTCTTCTGCCCATTATAGGCCAGAATCCGAACCCTGACCCTGATAAGCTTACCCCGTTTTTAAAGTATTGGGTCGTCTTATTTGACGTCAAGTGCAAATGTGCGGATACTCCTACAGATGATGGATGGGTTTTAGTACATATCATTCATGTCATCTCACCATTAATGTTCGAAATCATCGCAAAACCACCGAACGATAATTACCTCCTGCAGATTGACCTAGGAATTACAAAAAAGTTGTATAAGAAATTCTGCTTTATCTATTGATATTTTTTGATAATCATGATATTAACGAAACGCTCTAAAAAAGTTAAAAGTCGTGATTGATCATTTACCCATAATTGTGATTCTGGAGTTATCACCTCCAAAACTTTCTGCGTTCTCATATGCCCATTTCAATGCTAAAGCTTGATCTTTAAGTCCGTAGTTTCCTGGACTTGCCTCATCGCCTGTGCTTAAAAAGCCTGGAGAATTTACATGGGAATTATTGTAAAAAATTATATCATGTTGCATTCTCTAGATGAGATTGTGTCGTGTATAACATGTATTGCTACCTACCGAGTGGTCCCAGCCTGTAAAATTACAAGAATCATCAAATTTTGGTAAGTTTTTTCTTGAATTACATACAAATGCAACGAAATACTTTCAATGCAACCTACCTGTAATTTGTAGTAACAAGAACCACATCTTCATCTAGCAAGTATGAAGGACCGTATTCAGAACCAGCACCTTGGAAGTCATAAAATTTAAATGCTTGCTCATTATGATTTACCACATTTTTGCATAGTTAATGTCACAGTCTCCGTTAAACTAAATGACTCACCATAATGGAATGACCCTCCATGGATAAAAAATACTATGGGCAAGCGAGCAAACTTTGAATTTGGAGTCTGAAATATCAAAATCCATTTATTAGTCACAAAGATATAATAGCTTTTCTTGAATTTCTCAGACTCGTGATTCAAGCAAGTCTCAAGGAATAGGATGATGCATGACAATTCATAGAAGTGTAAAACTCAGCAAACTGCATTTACATTAATTTACAACAACAAAACTTCACTTACTGTGCTGATTAATCAAGGGAAACCACTACACAATAATTTTCTCACCAACCAAAATATGTTATTATTATTAATGCCAGCCATGGACATTGCTCTTTAAATCTTATGAAATGCAACTTACAGTGCATATTATACGTAAAGTCCCAGGTTTACTATATACAGGCACATTAATCTTTCTCAAGCCTGTGGACATAATGCATAATAATGAGTAACGGCATTGCACGACAAGTAGTAAAGGTTTCAGATGCACAAGGGAATTCAACTGAAGGGACAAACTTGTTATTAGTGTTTCTCACAAGAAAGACAAATATTATTATGAATAAAAGGTAATCAGGTAGGAATCAATGTGGGTTGAAGTTTTAGATTAAATTGAATGTCATCCTTTCAAAGGAAACTTCAGATCTCATCGTTACTCATTAACAACTTTCTGCAGTGTATTACACATTAGGTTCTAAAACCTTGGTAGGACAATTATGAAATTCACTTCTACTAGAATTATTGAGAATAACAAACAACCTGTGGAGTATAAACATTTAGGTAAAGGCAATCTTCTGATCCTGTTACTTGGAAGAAGTCAAGTGGATGACCCTGCAGACACTTCGGTCCTGTCTTCGACGCCTTTAGGGTTGACCTCCAAGGAAATTTCGGGACAGGAGACTGAAATCACGGAAGCAACATGGTTTAAAATACGTCAGCGTTAAATTTTCATCTTGGATGATAAAGCATTGAAGGAAACAGTAATTAAATTACAGATAGTTCTTGAAGGTTTCAAGGTAAATGCGACATTATTTGCACATTCACTCACATTTACTATACAGTCTAAAATAATTCACAAGGCATTTGTAAAACTATAATAGCAAACAAATGCGGTCAGTGCTTGTGAATGCATCATGTCTTTTCGTATGCACAACTGAAGAAGTAGAAGCTGAAACGCGTTCAGCATGCTTCATTCCCCAATATTGACAGAACATCTCATGCATTCAGCCGCTCGATGTAGCAAATATTCAAAACAAACTTTGCAAAGAAGCTCTCGACAAGAAGCTAAAGTTGGTAAGATTACGCTGCAAGTTCTGATTGAAGGTTGCTGGAGTAGGTATATTATTGTTTATAGTAAAAGACTAGGAGCTATGCGCAATCCTGCTAATTAGCACTGATAAGTACATCGGGAATTACAGAAAAAAATGAAAGTGAATTAAAACTATACAGAGAGTAGGATGTGGGATTTGAATCCAAAATAAAAATTACAAATACTAAGTAACATGAGTTAACTAATACACAATTACAAAAGAAACCAACAGCAGCAGCTGAAACTAATGTAACGTCTTTTCAAATGGCACACTGTATCGAACGAAATCCCCTCTGTACTTATTATGCAACCAAATAAAAAGCCTGTTGAAGTAATGAGATTCCTGTACTTGTGTAGTACTTGAAACAAAATCACAAAAAAGCTTAGCTTACCCTGAAACGGTAGTTTCCAAGCGGAGGCTCTGCAAACGGAATGCCTTCAAATGCAGATATCCGTCTACCTTTCATAGTTCCCATGTAATGACCTTCCATTTTTCCCGAATTAGTTTCTACAACTGGAGGATCAAAAGCAGATCCTCCAGTGGACGAAGATATTTCATTTGTACTCGCTCTTGCAGACCTTCCTCCAATAAGATTCCCAAGTAATCTACTTCCAGAGTTTTCATTGGAATTCATGCTTCTCATGAGTGTGCCCAATAATACTGGAATGGCAGGGACTGCCGAAAATATCGGATTTCTTGAGAATAAACCATTTGCAAATGTATTTCTCTGTCGAACTGCTGGTCTTCTAGCAAACTCTCTTGGTATTTGAAATCTCGACTGCTGTGAATCACGCCTACTTTCAACATTTCTCACTTGATCTGTTGGAGAAGGAAATGAAGCTCTACTAGAAATCGACTCATCTTCCCGAAGTCTTTTCCTTCTGAGGTTATTTTCATTTCCAATCAAATTTTCATCGATGAACAAAGGGTCAATCCGTTTCTCTATTGTCGCCGCCGCATCCTCTCTGCCTCGATAATCTACAAAAGGGCTTGTCGAGGAAGTTGTAATATTGTAGTGATCTCCTATGTAAGCTTCTGGAGGAGGTTGAGTAGCACTGCACGGTATTATGGCACAAAGTACGTTAAACATATATAATCCTGATGACAAAACCATGATGAACTAACTAAAAGAGTTTCTTTGCTAATGCAAGCTTTCAAGTGAACTTTGAATAAATCTTAAACACTTTAAAGTCTTGTCCGATTAAAATGGTAAAGTGTGCCTAGAATGTAGAATGTCATTATACAATCCTAATATTCCTAATAGTGTGTCCCTACTAGAGTGCACAAGAAACTAGCGTGCGTTCATGCTCACATGTGCTTCTGAAGTGCACGAGTATTCATCGCAAGGCTTGCCATTTATTGGCACAGAAATCTTGAGAAGTCTTAATTCTCAAGTTAAGATATTAAGAGAAAGGGAGAATGCTAATACCAAGGTACATCAGTAACATCAGTACACAATGATACTTCATATTATATGTATAACGATAACCCTGTTAGCTTGTGTCTCAGTCGCAGTCAAGCAGAACATATTCATCCGCAGTCTCATCTCAGCATATTATAAGAATATTATACCTTCATTTTGCACGGATGGAATGTTTGAGTTGAACCTTCAGTACACAGGTAGTTTCAATTGTTTCAAATATCGTCCAGTAACTTAACTTTGTGGTCAGTCATTGCTTGGTTTATCAATTTCGTGTTGCATTTTCGTTTAAAAAACTAAAACTTGGTACAGGATGGTTATAATAACCTACTATTTTCCTTTTCACTGCGTTAAACTAATCTTGTACACCTTCACACATGAGTTCAAACGGATTCTTTACGCTTTTTAAAGTATAGTAGATACAAAATAAGACAATGTAGGTAGATAATTAATAATATACCGTTGATATAGTCAGTATAAAACATTTTGCTCCAGCTTTTGTTTGCGTGAGACTTAATAACTAGCTTTGCTTTATTTTGATCTCAGTTCAAAATATCTATTACTGCTCTGCTGTAAAATTTTTTAGTGTTAAGGGTTTGAGAATTTAATGACTGAAAAACGCTTACAATTCGTTCGGCAAATAACTCTATTTCTCAACTTTTATCTTTCTTTTCAAGATGTTTTATATTAAACAGGTTCTTCCAGCTTTTGCAGCATTGCATTGTGTTGGCCCGAAATATTCCAACTTCATCAAACTTAGCTGAAATTTCCTTGAACAATATTTTATAGGCAGCATATCATTAATCGTCACATATACAAGATAACTGGAACTGAATCTTGTTTTATCTTCTTGGTGACTTTACACGTAATTAATGGGCGTGCTTAGATATTAATTGCTATCACCTTTGTTACTTTCGCTAACTTTTATTCGCAGGTTCACACTTACATGGACTGGATTTCAGACAGCGTCGGCCTCATCGAAACAATTCTGCGTAAATAGTTGGCAGTAATTTAACCAGTGAAAAATCTTCGGAGAGTTAATGAGTATCCGATAGATATCAAAATGTAAAGCTGAGGATAACCCATGCAGCAAGCTAAATGTTGATTGCTCTACAATTTAACTACTTCGTTATAGAATCATCTCCATCAAGTTAACTCTATTCAGCCGAAGAAATAATATTGATATTAATCAATAATAGTAATGGACAGGAGACGAAATGAATCGTAGTCTAGAGTCTAGATCAAACAATCAACATGAACAACTATACAACCAACCAACCAACCAACTTTTAAATTCAACTATTAAATCTGATGCAAACCAATTGAGATTCCGATTTGTCATAATCATCACGTTGCACGTATTTGTTGGTACTTTGGAACTTGGAACTTAAAGTCCAATATGAAGCAGACATAAATGAAACCAGTTTCCTGTTATCGATATTTTTTATTCGAAATAGGTATACGTTGTTACAGTGTAATTGTCTTCAGTAGGTATTATATATTATGAAGCAAACAACAAGAATGCATTGAAGACAGAAGATGTACACTTTGTGAGGAAAAAGGTTTGACGTAAGTCCCAGTGTTGTAAAGGATTAGTAAAACAATATTATCGTAGATCCTCAGGTACTTATGCTTTGAAAACATTCCCCTATTAAACGAGACAGGGGAGGAGACTGGAAAAGTATTCAAGTTAAGACACATTCTGATACGATATAATGTTAATAGAGTTGTTAGTATGTGCTGTGCTACCATTCTTGTTTGCGTGTAGTGTAAACTATACAATAACTAAAAGTCTGCTGTGGTTTACAGATTAGGTTCTCGTCATACAGCAACTGACAATATTTAAGTTATATTATTTATTGTGTATACTATAAATAGAAGAAAAGAAAAAGTATCAGGTGCATTTAACTGGAATTACTGCACTTTCTGATATAAAAATCACTTTGATAGAATATTTTGTAGTTATATGTCGTTAGTTCAAAATGTGTCATCTTTATTCGAAACAGGTAAATTGATTAAGAGGTTTTTCATGTAGGTACAGATCATCTTTGGCTCGCGTGTGACAGCACATATGGGCACCTTTTTATTATGATTCTAATGACATACCTATCCCAATTCAAGGCTAAAGAGAGATATTACATTGATGCGTACAGTATTTAATTACACATCTTGCGACGGAAAATCCAGTGTGCTTTACATCCTGGCCGGACCGATGACTGACCGACTGCTGCACACACTCGTGCCACATTAAATCTCACTTGAGCTTGAGCTTAATTTGTGAAGGAAGGTAGAAATTCGCCCGCAAAAACACAAGAATGGATAGGGTAATGTATCACTGCATCGCTATCGTTGGAGAGCTTATTGCTGTCTAATATTTGCAAAAAGCATCAATTATTATTATAATATCAAGCACCAACATAATGATCATGATTGTTATTTTACAGGTACGTCAACAGTAGATGTGTTAAGCTCATGTGCTCGTCCTGTTCATAACCAAGATTATTTTTTAATGCCAGATACAGCTTAATTCTACAGAACACGAGTTTAGTGCATACCTACGCACACCGGAAGGACAAAAAATTCGTATGATCGAATCGAGTGTTCAATCTCAAACTCATCCCTGCTCACTCTGTAGTGCGATCTATTATGAATCATCCAACAAGCAATTCAACCTGCATTTTAGTAAACCTGGACTGAATTTAATTTTTAAATGCTTAATATGTCGTGTGTTATTGTCTTAAAACTAAAAATGAGTGAAATGATGTGAAAGAGTAGATTTTGCACGCGAGGTAATTTAGATTCTGCAGAATTAAATATTCTGAAAGGCTAGTACGATATAAGTATTTAAACTTCAACACGCTGAGATTTTTACATCTCGGATTGATACAAGTTTGGTGCATTCTTATTCCTACTACATTACTTGCAGTTACCTTTAATCATAGGGTGTAATTTGTATGGTACAGACCTAGTGTGGGTGGTTAGTTTACCCAAACCTCCAGAAAAACTAACTTATTCTAATTGCGCTGACATTGAATCGTTTCGATGTTCAACTAGATGAGGGTTTGTTATTAGTACAATCATTTAATTCATTTAAATAATTAAACTTTTTGCATGCGAACTGCTGAAACTTCTCTGACAAAGGTTTATTTGAATGCTAATACAACTACAACTATCCTTCAGCGAGGTCTATTTGTAAAAACAAAAAACTCAGAATCCAGAGTCAATGTGTGTCTGTCCAATCAAAACGCGAATACAAAAGACCATGAAAGTGATACACAATGGGAAAATTGAAACTTAGAATTTATTGCACAATCATTGGGATCGAATTTATCAAATGCAGAGCAAAAAGTGTGTTCTCTTAGAATACTTCGCGTGTGTTGTATGTGCTTAAGTGTCAAGATAATTTGCATATTCTAATCTACAGAACAAAAGCCGGATTCATGTAATCACTGTATTAAATATTAAAGTAAATAATTATGAATCATGAATGTCAGCACAATGTCAAGGCTGTTCTCACCGACGAATCGTTTTGTGCTTATGTTATATCCAGCAGGAACAAATATAGAGGTGGATTGTTAATAACATTTCGTGATGAGATGATAATTGCATTCGAAGGATCATTTTCTTCTTGAGACTCCTAGCTTGGAACTTGGTATGAATTTCATGTTGTGTACCTGTTTATAGCAAAAGTGAAACCAACATCACAAAGTGCGTGTTTATAGTTCGACACGAGGAATTATCAAAATTTTTATTTTGGTTTACCTGTTGATGATGAGGATGAACACGATCAGCAGCACCTAGTCTCCGTTTAACTATTCTCGGCTTGGGCAATGTGACGAATGTAACGGGCAACAATCCTATTTTTGTTTTTGTAGTTCCAATTTCTAAGCTCAATTGATTCGTTCGGCATAAAAAGACTGAACAGAGTAAGTTAAGGATGAAGCCAGGTACCAGTATCATGTTGAATCAGAGATTTAACCGATATTGCAAGTGAATTGACAGTAACTCAATCTTGTTTTGATATGATGTTCATTCAGCTACTGAAATAATAATGTGCAATTATTAAATTCTGCTCAGCTTATAAAATAATTTCATTTGGTCGTGATCTTAATTTTCTTATTGATACTAGGTTATCATAAAATTAGACATCCTGCGTCTGCTGTAAAAAATAAATAAATAGAACAGTGTCCGTTTATTTAGAACTGTAGGAATAGAATGTGAGCAGTGAAGTGAAGCAGTGAAGTGAAAATTAAAGTTGTGTAATTCTTGGGGATTTTGTTTACGCAAATGAGTGCATAATTACAATTATTGTTATGTGCATGGATTAAGATTTAGACAAGCTATGGTGGACATAAATCGCAAATTCATACGTGAGCTTTTACTTAAAGCAAGTAATGTCGAAGTTTATTTGTAAATAAATCAATTTCAATGCCTTCAGAGAACCACCACTTTGTTAACCAGCACACATTCATGATCCGCATGAAATGAACGCTTATCTGTGTAGTCTAACCGATGGATATTCTATGTTGTGTAGTAGCTTCTATCTAACCCTACGTGACCAACCAAATCCACGCAGCGGAGATTTCTATCTGATTCTGTCGAGGAAAGTTCGTGAGAAAAAATTCACGACATGGGTAGGGATACCTGAATTGATACAGGGTAAGAAAGAACTCTTTCCAATCTGAGCTTCTTCCGACCCCTGAACACATTTTATGTGTACTACTTAGGCTTATTAACCTACGGTCTGAGAAAGTTTTGTTTTAAGTGCTGTTACCGAGAAAAATTCTTGCCATATTCACAACCACCGCACAAGAAAGTATAGTAATCCAAGATTCTCATGGAGTTGTTGTTTACTTATTCTATGCATGCAATAAAAATCGAAGATAACTCATGCCGTTGAGACCAGAATTATTTCATACACAACTTTACACTTTATTGGAACAAGTTTGCTTGATATTGAATTGTTTAAGTCTTATTTTCTCACGAAATACTACCTTGTAAAAATTATGACGTTGAAGACAATATGTGCAGGTGTGTCATGTGTTAGCAGCTCATCATGACACAACTGAACTTGTGTCGTTGAATGGAGTTACTGGGAAAGTGTCTGGAAGACCAAGGTTTTCCCAAAACTTTCTCCTTTCCACGAATGGGTCAGGGATCATTCGTATATCCTTGTTAATTTCAAGCATTTGTATTTCTTCATCTGTGGGGAAAACTTCGTCCCAAATCCTAACATCAGTTCCAGTTGGATCTGTGTAAAGTGGCTCCCTGAAAATATTTCATCATTTCATGTGTTAAATATAAAAGTCAAATGTCTTCATGAGTCATAATTAGCATTAAGTTTACCCCTTCTTCACAAAATTTGCTATTAAATTGACGAAGATTTTACTGAGTTCAGCTTCTTTATCATTCTGTTTGAAACCTTCCAGGTATAAAGACGAGTTGAAAAGATAATACAAATCCTCAGAATGAGCTACTCCTGACATGTAATTGAAAATGTAAATATTAGAACATTCTTGATGGAACACAACCTTATACATTTATAAGAAAAGTTACCCCATTCATTCTTTGGAAGACCAACTCCACCTCCAACATTGTATTTACCAAGAAATGAGAACAAGGATGCATACGTGGGCCCATGCCTTGAATGATACTTTATTGCCTTATTGATAGGCGCTGTGAACATTCTGTCTGTTCCCATCTAAAAGATGAAAAATGTTTTGATACAAAATTGCACCATCAATGCTCATATGAAGCATGTGAAATACCAATACCGTACCTCGGCGTAAAGTTGCAAAGGCATGCTTTTGACCTGCTGACCGTTTCCATAAAACTCCAAAACCTTTTCAGTTATGACGTCAGGCATTTTTGCAACTGAGTTGTAGTCCAAATAGTAAGGCAAATACTTCCGTGCATTGTTGAGAAACATTAAAGTGCGCATCATCGCATTGAGAACTAAAAGTAGACATACATATAAATATTATTTGAGTTGCGTAAAACTAAAGGCATTTTTAGTGTTATTTCTGTGTGTACTGTAGTTAGCAAAGTATCCTTCCTGAGAAGTCATAGTAAATATTGCTGGAATCTTGGCTTCCCTTCCAGTTCGACATATTTCTTCAGGCGACTCCGTTAAAAATGCAGTCGGGCTTTGTGGCTCGATTACCGGCGCAAAGAACACAGGTGGAAATGGCATCCAATCCTACTTACAAATTCAAAAATTTCTTGAATGGATGCTGGATGAACTTGTTATAAAATTACTTACGAATAGATTCATTTGCGCAGCTGAAAGCCAGTTAGCGTCGGTTTTTCTGAAGCACTCCACCACTGCTGTCGAATTGTCATCTGGACAATTGACAAGGCGAGCCAGTTTAGACGTCCATTTTCTACCTTGAGCTGCAGTTTGAAGTCCCCAATTTGAATGGGCTGTTCCACTCATGGCTACAGCCTGATGGTAGTAAGGTCTTGTCATGTTGCTCATTAAGTGTAAGTGAACAGACGCACCCCCTGCAGACTGGTTGAAACAATAAGTAGCTGAATGATTATTGATATTAACTAAAACTCCACATAAACTGGAGCTGCTAATTAATTTTGTTATCTAGCAGTTGAAACTCGTACTTGTCCAGTTAAGGTCACTCTTTTGGGGTCTCCTCCAAACGAGGCGATATTATCGTGAACCCACTTTAGTGCCAGGGCTTGATCCTTCAATCCGTAGTTACCAGGACTGACTTCATCTCCCGTACTCATAAATCCTGCATTGGAAAAACTCTCATTTGAATTCCCCAACATAAAAGCTGTAAACCTACGTAGTTTAAATTATAGATCGTCTTACCCAACACTCCAAGTCGGTAATTGAGTGTGACCAAAATCACATCTTCATTTAGTAAATACGAAGGCCCGTACTCGTCCCCAGAACCTAAAAAGCACAGATTTTAGTTTATTTCTTGTCTCAAATCCGTAGCAGTTAGTGACTGTCGATTAGGTATTTACTGAAAATGTAGGATCCTCCATGAATGTGAACCATCACAGGTAAATTCTCACTGAGTCCTTCGACAGGAAGCTTAATTAGTAATTAATAATGCAAAAATTAATTAGTAATTGGATTGGGGGTTAATTGAGATTTTTCAGGTAAATTGTGCAGTCATTTTTAGGATCATTTTGTCACAGATAGCACATAAGTGATGAATACGCGAGTCTTTGCTTTAAAACCTCACCTTTGGAGAGTAAACATTAAGGAACAAACACTGTTCAGATCCGATCACACGGAACATTTTAGCAGGATGAATTTGCAAGCAACGTGCTCCAGGTGCAAATGCAGTTCTGACGCCTTTCCACGGAGCGAACGGCTGAGCCAACTCAAAGCGTCTCGTTACTTGACCATAAGGAATCCCTTCAAATGCGAATATCTTTCGTCCACTCATAACACGCATCGTGTACCCTTGAACTTGACCCTGCTGAGTGGGCACGACAGGATGCGAGGCTTCTTGAATGAGCCTTTTCTCACGATTGCTGCCAACAGTCACAAGCCCCAGAAGTAACGACGAATGTCCTCCTCCTGCTGCACTACTCTCGTTAAAACTTCCTATTTCTGGATGAGGATTTTTATAATCACAAGGAACCATTGCACAGAGCAGGTTCATTAGAAACATGCTGACTAGAGTCATGATGAGGATTATCTAATTTGTACCAACTGTCCACTGTCAACCAAAATTGCTAAATAGTCACTATTAGCTTAAATGTATTTTATGAAAAATTCGTAGAAGATTGGGAATCATGGTCTCTGAGTAACTGACTATCAACTGGTACATTTCGTGTAGTTTTGTTCCAGAGATGAGGATGTCAGAGTCAGAGGAAGTCTTGGAATCCGGAAGCTGGACGTCACAACTTTACAACCACAGCCTCTTGGCTCTTGCATGTCCAATGCAGTTTTAATTTGATAGTCGCAAATTATATAATTGGGAATGAGGTATCTCTCCTGTCACGAATGGATATGATATTTATGTTGTGCAGTATCTTCGTTTGCACTTGATTTTTTTATTATTTGTGCTTCCTCAAAAGTACACGTCTGTCAGAGTGTATCCCTTGAGTATGCAAACCTCATAGGACTCCTAAAGTTAACCAAATCTGAAGGCAGGTGAGAGCATTTACGGTATACCTCCAATTTGATGATGAGGATCCTTCAAGGTTAATGACAGGAATGATTTTGCACAAAAACTCATTGCACGAAGTTCCTACGGATTATCATTGTTGACTTTTATCTAGTCTTCTAATGGAACAACGTAAAATACCTTTTGGAATCCTGTAGGATAACAGGATCTTATAATATCAACTTCCACAGTCAACAGAAGGGGCAGACATGCATGCTATGTGATTGATTGCTGTAAATGATCATGTAAATGATTGAATTATTTTTGTTTGAATGAATGACACGCTAGGCGTTCTTAGATTTTTAGGTTCTCTATTAGTACAATGCTTTTGTCATGTAATAAATAAAGTCATTTGTTTCGTAAAGGAGATTGAAACGCATTGTAAGGTCTGAAGAGTGGTTTGAAGGAATTGTCTTCTATTTCCCCATAGTTCGGTATCTGTGGAGTGTAACGATAAAGTACTTCTTCTTCCGTCGGATTATCCGGAATTCCGAGTTTGTCCCAAAACCGAATTCGTTTTTTGAATGGATCGCCTACCATTTTAATGTAGCTGTTGGATATTTTGAAGAAATTCATGTCATAAGGACCGTTGTGGGGCTCCCACACTCGGATATCCTCTCCATTGTCTGCAGTGTATAGAGGCTCACTGAAACACATTTTGTATTTCATTTCAATTAGAATTTGAATTATTCTTAAATATATTTGTAATGTAATATTGTAGCATTTTGAAAACCTTTTAGTAGCGAAGTTGTAGATGATATTCACCAAAGTTTGGCTTATTTCAAACTCAGGGTCTTCACGTTTAAAACCTTGATATACAGTTGAGCTGTTGAATAAGTAAAATATATCCTCGGCATGTCCGACTCCTGAATTAATTTTCGATTCAATAAATTGTACTTAAAATTCGACATTGAAATAAGGTTGTTGTTAGTGCTACTAAATAGATTGCTTACCCCATTCAGATCTAGGGTACCCGTAATTAGTTATGGCGTTGTATTGGCCGTTATAATCGAATACGTAAGAATAGGTTGGAGCAACTTGGCTGTGTGCTTGTGCTGCCTTGTAAATTCCAGTCAAAAAAGTTCGGTCTGTTACCATCTGCCAAGAAGTAAAATGCTTTTAAAATACTCAAGAAATAATACCGGGTGCAATAAAATGTTTCAGCATTAATTATACCTTGGCATACTGATGAATGGATGCTTTCTCTGGAGAAGTATTCTTGAAATACATTTTGGTAAGCTTTCTTGTAATAGTAGCGAAATCCAAGTCCTCAAAATTGTCAATATCCACTAAATCTGGGGCCAGTTTGTACCAGTTTTTTCTTAAGACTTTTTTGAAAGCAAAAGTTATGTAAGGAACTGAAATTGCGTAGTAAAATGAAAATAACTTTAATCAATTTCAGAATTACTATACTTCATTAAATACGAACATTGTTTTTCTTACATAGCAAGAAAGAGTATCCTTCTCCACTGACGAACGTAACAATCCAGGGAACTTTAGCTACATCGTTCTTCTGATAAATGGATATAGGAGAATCAGTTATAAATGGATCAGGATTTAATTCACTCAGCTCTTCAATTGTTGGTCGAAATGCATTCGATGGATATGGCCAATCATCCTGTAAAAGCAACAATACTGTGAATTCTGAATTAAGGTTCAGGCTTTCATGATTTGAATCCAACCACACGTACAAGAAATTGCGGAGTTTGTGCAGTTAGTTTAGCAGTATTCGTATTTCTGAGACACTCTACGAGTTTGTAGGAGTCATCATTTGGGCATCCAACAAGGTCTGCTAAAGTATTTGTGATATTCCTGGCTTGATAAGGAAAATGAATGGCCCAATAATTGAAAGCAGTTCCACTGAGAGAAGCTGCTCTGCGGAAGTAGCGTCTTGATTGATGAGATAACATGTGGTAATGAACAAAAACACTACCACAAAAAGTGTATTATATGTTTTCATTCAGTAATGATAAGGTTGTCGCTGTAGAATAGTTAAAGCAACTTCGATTACCTTCCAGCAGACTGACCTGCAATTACATAACACTCACAATCAATGTTTCATAAAAAATGTCGTGAATCTGGATTTATTGCTTTAGTCTCACCCATAATAGTAATGTTTTCTGGATCTCCTCCAAATCGTTCAACATTTTCGTAAATCCATTTCAATGCAAGCACTTGATCTTTCAAGCCCCAGTTTCCTATTTGGGAAAATTTTTTACAATTCAAACTTAAAAAATATAAATATAAACCAAAATATCTCACCTGGACTTGCTGCATCTCCAGTGCTCATAAATCCTAGAACAGATACAAAATTATTAAAATTAGAAGACTTTTACTATTTAAAAAAGCGCTTATTAATTAAATACTAAATACTTACCCAATATGCCCAACCTGCACAGAATCAGGAAAACATTAGAATAATTTTATTTTACAAAATCATATACAATTAAAATTTTGGAGTCACCTATATTGAAACGAACAATGCACTATGTTCTTTTGCATTAAGTATGATGGACCGTATGCTCTGGTAGACCCGAAAAAGAATCCACCTTTAAAATCAAATGTACACTTTCTAAACGTTAGGCGTAATCGAAATTTTTGTGCAATAAAAATATCAATCACCTCCATGGATGAAAACAATCACTGGCAATTTTGGCTTGGGATTTGAGTATGAAGGAAGCTGCATTGCACAGTAAAATTCAAATATTAATCCCTTCGAAATTAACATCCCACAAATAGACTTAAGTACCTGAGCTGAATACACGTTCATGGATAAACAGTCTTCTGATCCTAAAACACGAAACGCTCTAGGCACATTGTACTGGAGACACGGAGGGCCCTCGTCTTTAGCAAACAAAATACCTTTCCACCTGTCTTTTGGTATGGGAGGCTAACATTAAATTACAGAAACTGAGTATTATTTATTGCAAAAGGTTTTAGCAAAATAAAGAAACGGACTTAGAGAGACAACTGAACAACCTTAAATCGTAAAGATCCTGTGGGAGCTTCACCGTACGGAATACCTTCGAATGCGCTGATTTCTCGTCCACCTACAACTTTCATGTAATATCCTTCTACATCTCCAGAAAGAGTGCGAACAAACGGAGGAAGCTTATGACTGTCTGCTTCGATGAAGTTTGAATCACTCAATTCTGATCCCAAAGCACTTATTCCAACTTTTTTCTTAAACAACCCTTTATAATCTTCATTCTGATGTAATTTATGTGGATCAGTTGACAAATCTGGAAACCGGAACCTCGGGTCGCAAGGCACTATTACGCACAATAGTTGAACTAAAAATACTGACGTGATCAGAACCATTATGACTTCCTTGATTCATAAGTTCGTCTTGTTATTATTTATAGTTTTGAACGCCAACTTGGTATTGATTTAGACAGTCTATCGTCTTAATTCAATTTCCTATTGTACACAAAGTACACTGAGTTAAATAGTTGACAGTAGTTAGTTAAAATAAATTTTACGATATCAATACTTGCAAGAAATAGCTGTGGAAATATTTGATAAAATATGGAACATTAAAACCTGAGTTCTTGATCTTGACACCACGATGACGAATGCATGAATATCAAAATGCACTTTGTCAAGAACCAAAAACAGATGTGTAATTGAAACATTTTGAGATATCTCCGATCAAATGTGTTGTACAACAGAAATCTAGAGCACCAGAATTACAGGTGAAAAATCCTACTAATTGGAGCAGGCGTGCATTTGCCATTGTTGCAATATAGTCCAATGGTTGTGTAAAAATTGTTTCTCTTAGGTTGTGGTTTTGATCCTCTTCATAATTGTTTATAATATTCCCTTATTGGACTCATACTGATCTCTCAAGTTCCTACAGATCATTCTTGCGAACTAATTGGAACATGCGTTTCATTGTACTTCCAAAATTCATAATTATTATTATGAGTTTGACTTCACGGTTGAGTAAGATAGTTTTCCCCTAGTCTGCGGTTCATCAAAAAACAAATTACGAACTTATGAAAAGTGCTACACACGCTCGTGGGAAAACCTATGATTAGTAGTTTGCAATCGAAATGACAAAGTTTGTGTAGGTATTCTTATTTCATGAATGTAATAGATGCGAAATTTAATTTTTTATAATCTGTGGTTAGATTTCTTTTTTCTAGGAGCTTTATTTCTTGCTCTTACAATCAATCTGTATCAACGAAGATCCATGTTTGGAAAAGTACACAAGGCAGACACAACTACGATGCAACACTTTTTAGTTTTAGTTAAGCAAGATGTGAAGTATATAGTACCAAAATAAATGATAATTGTAATATTAGCATAAATGTATACAAAAACAGAAATTCGGCTATTTCATTATATTGTAACTCTCACTGTCTGAAATGCTGTTGTTTAATTTCCTTGAACTTGAATAGAATCCATTGTCATACGCACTGAAGGGCCTGGAAAATGCATTATGGTTATTCTGTGCATCTGTTTTCGTTGACGGAGTAGCAGAAGTAGTTTCAGGCAAAATATTCCATGAAGGAGAGTCCGTTGAAACTGGAGTATCAGAATTAGGAATTTCCGGAGTCTTGTCTTCATTCTTTTCATCAGAAACGGAAGTTTTTATTAAATTGTAGTCTTCAAATCTTCTTCCTCCGAAGTTTCCTCTGTTTCGATAATCATCGTCTCTATTCTGTTCAATTGGAATTTCATTCAGCTTGTTTTCGATTTCCTGATCGATTAAAACAAGAGCATCTTGAGGGGCAATTTGAGATGGACTTATTGTCGTCGTTGTTGACGTGGTCATATCTGCCATTGACGTGGGAGTTGGAACCCATGGGGGCAGGTATGGATCCACGTCATCTTCTGATGGCGATGGAGCAGGTTCCTCCGTTGTAGTAAACTGTACTTGCGAAAGAAACGGTGCTGAAGTAGTTGTTGAAGCTGCCGTTGTTGTTTCAATCGGCTTCTCTGTTGTCGTAGTAGGTTCTGCATAATCAATCAGCATTGAACCTTTAGTGGAAACAGGAACTTCATACAATGGAGTTTCTGTCGTAGAAATATCCTTTCGAGTAGCAATTGCTGACCTCAGGTCAAACACATCTGTTTCTGTTTTTACAATAGGCTTTGAAGTCGAAGTAGGTGGAATAGCAGTAGTTGCTGTTGTTGTTTCTGTTGTGGATGTAGCTGGCATTTTCGTCGTAGAAGTGGAATCTCGAGTAGCTATCACTGATCTTAAGTCAAATATATCTGTCTCTGGCTTCAAGAAGATGTCATCTGGCTCTTCTGAATCATCGGAATTGTCCTCTGGAGCAGCTTCCGGTAACTCAGGTTCCGGTGGTAGAATTACAGGAGATGGTGACTGAGATATTTGTGGTGGAACTGGTTCCTCTGCCTGTCTCAGCTGAGGGGCTGGTGGAGGGGGTGGAGTGATTATTTGCAGCCGTGGACTCCCACCGCCTGCATTTTGATCAAAAAGCTGTGGAAATCGTTGTCCTTCAAGGAAATTAACCTTCGAAACTGGAGGAGGAGAACCCGGAGACGGAAGCATATGCTGCATATGTTGAGTGTAGTGATCACTAGAGTTGATCCAAGGAACTGTGTCAGGCAGCCCTAAACTCTCCCAGTAGACTGTAGACTGTAGATAAGGCTCCGGAACCATCTTAATTTTCTTGTGGATAAGTAGGAATGACATATTTCTGGGATCAACGATAGGATTCCATATCTGGAAGTCCTCATGGTTTTCCAGAGTGAACGTTGGATACCTTGGGGTACAATGAGATTCTTAATTAATTAAGTCTGAGAGATGTGACAAGGAGGAGAGTACAGATTGTGTTGTAAGTATTCTCATTAATTCTCAACCTTTTGCTAGCGAAGTTCCCAAATAAGTTGAGCATGATTTTAGAAAGTATCAGCTCATGATCTGATTTCTTGAATCCTTGATACAAGTGAGTACTGTTGAGGAGGTAAAAGACATCTTCACCTTGGCCCACTCCTTAAACACAAGACAAAACCACACACGAGGTGTGCTAATGTAGATTAATCTTGACACTCGGTGGTGTGTAAATTATTGCTAGAATATGTGAAATAGTTAAATAGTTAAATAATTAGATTGTTTGTGGGGCTTACCCCATTCATTGGGTCGAATGCCAGCAATGGTTGCAAGATTGTACTTCCCATTATAAGAGAACATGTACGCATAAGTAGGAGCTGTGAGACAGTGAGCTTGGAGTCCTTTGTGTACTCCTGTTATTGTGAACCGTGTTGACAAAGCCTTAAGGATACGAGACAAAATGTTGGCATTGCATTCGTTCTGATAATTACTCGTTGTGTGAGAAATTCTGATTGCTTGTCACATTATATAATTAACTCACATCACTGAATGTCTTGATCGAAGCCTTCTCAGGTCCTGACTGTTTAAAGTAAAGCCAGTTCACTTTACGAGTTATTTCGTCTTGGTCTATGTTCAGGAGTTCGTAGTCCAGAAAGTCTGGGGCCAAGTGGTTCCAGTGAGCTCGTAGTTCCTTTATTGTTCCTCGGAAGACGGATGCTAGTTTTAGGAAGTAGTTAGAGAATAATAACATTTCTGTTTCAGAACTCGTAGGAATTTAATTTGATGCTCATACGTAAAAGGAATGTCAATCCTTCGTCCTCAGTAAATCCAGTGATCCACGGCATTGGAGAAACTCTGTTGTTTTTATATGCTTCATCCGGAGTTTCCGTTATGAATGAGGTAGCTTGCCCTGGTTCCTCTATTACAGGTCGAAACAAGTACACCGGAAGTGGCCAATCGTCCTATAATGTGGCATTTCATTGTAAAAAATGTTGGGTCTATAAATGAATGTATTCTAGTTGGCCATACCAAAAACTTAATTTGAGTCTTCACAAGCTCGTAAGCATCAACTCTTCTTAAGCAGGCTACAATTGCTTCAGACGAATGATCAGGGCACTTCATCTTCTTGGCAAAGTGTTTAGTAAGCTCCTTAGCCTTGTCCGTGCTGTGGAATACCCAGTGATTGAACGCAGTTCCAGACATCGACACTGCAGACTGAAAGTATCTCTGGGAAGTAGAAGACATCATGTGCAAATGCACGCTAGCTCCTCCTAAGAATTATACAGCACAACGATTCAAATGGAATCCACTAAGCAGTTGGAATCCAACTATGAAAACATTCAAGGTAGCTGTATCGTTACTGAACCTGCTTCCTGTCCAATAATTGTAATTTTGTTGCGATCTCCATTGAAGTATTCGATGTTATCGTAAACCCATTGAATAGCGAGGGCTTGGTCTTTCAACCCGTAGTTTCCTAAACGAAAATTATCTCCTCAATTAATTGTGCATTGGATATGAAGCAATAAAACTTGCAAAATAACTAAGACCAATTCGTTTTACCTGGACTTCTATAGTCTCCCGTACTCATGAAGCCTACAAGCAGATATCAATCAAAAAATTTAAGTGTTGGAGAAATATATATTAAATATGTACGTTTTCCTCACCAATTATTCCTACTCTCCAATTCAAAGTGACCAGAATCAAGTCTTGCTGCAGAAGATAAGACGGTCCATAGTCACCTCCTGATCCAACCATGAAGCCTCCTAATATTACGTATTTCATTCTTAATACTATCCTAGGTACAAAGCACAGCCTTATTTTAACTTAATTTTGACGAAGATTAATTACCACCATGGATGAAAACCATCACTGGAAATCTGGAAGCATTCCGTCCATTCATAGATATGACCTGGGCAAAATCATTTAATCAAGCTTAAGTGTTTATGTATGCAAGTTATTATGTAGACACACAGGTTATGAAAACCTACTTGAGGTGAGTAGATGTTGAGACACAAGCAGTCTTCACTGCCAACAACTCGATGTAATTCCAGTTGTCCCACTTGAAGACACTTGGGACCCTTTTTAACGGCATGAAGTAATCCGCTCCATGGAATTTTTGGTGCAGGTGCCTGCAAAATTAATACTTTTTCGTGTATCACCTTCGTTCAACCCAGCAAGCTGAAAGACAAGGTTATGCCATGATTTACGAATTATTTGTCTCACATTAAATCGGAAGTATCCAACCGGAGGCTCAGCATACGGAATTCCTTCAAAAGCTCTTATCTTTCTGCCTCCAACGACTTTCATCCAATATCCCCTTAACTTTCCGGTTTTAGTAATTGCCACCAGCGGATCCGAGTTTGTGTATTCATGTTCCTTCACCCACGCAGGTTGTTGTTGCTTACCCCACCCATCCAGGCCCACCCCCACTGAATCTAACTGACCAGTATCGGTCCCTCCAAAGCCTAATGTAATTTGGCTTTTGAAAGCTTGCTGCTCACTTAAACTTGTGTCCGGATAGGGAAAGTTGTAGTCACAAGGCACGAATTTGCACAGTAAATTCACCAAGTAAAGTGCTTGCTGCCAAACCATCTTCGTTCGGGGATAAGGGCACTTTCACAACCGAAATTTTACTATGAATCAAGTTGTAACACGAAGTTTCTCATTTTGACTTAGTCTACTTAACTGCACTTCCACTGATGAAATTGCATAAGTGTTGCCAGCACTAACAATAAGTAACTCTGCTTTCGATTTCACAACAAAATTACTTCAGCATACGCTATGTAATCATCTACGGAATGGCGGAGTTACTAATGAGAAAAATTTTGCCTGAGAAGCTAAAATTGGCACTCAAAAGTTCTCGTCACGTTATTCTAGTGGAATCGCAAACCGTAAAATTCCTTCCTGCCACCCTTCCTAAAGCAGTGTAGTCCTATTTAGTGCGTAAGTAATACTTAGATTCGTTTTTCTTTAGACAGAATTATAGTAATTTTTGATGCAGCATAATTCACAAAGGAAAATGTCAATAAAGTTTGTATGATAGACGGTAATGGTAGGGGTTGACAGAAGTCGCGTTTGTTCCAAAATGCGTAAGCAATATGACAAAATCAAACGCTCTAGTTTGTGCAAAGAGGAAGCGAAGTCAGATTTAGTAAGTTAAATAGCTTTAATTATTCTTTCGTTTTATTTCTTTTTTTAAAAGCAACAGGTTTGGCTTCACGATGTCTCTTCTTCTTTGCTAATGGCTTTCCTTCTAAAACCGCCTCGATAGCTTTTTTTCTTTTATTGATGAGGGCTCTTTCTTCAAACGGATCATTTTCTGTTACAGTCAAATCTACTAGTTTACGTTCAGACTGAACGTTTGTCAATATTTTGAGAACTTTTTCTTCTGTAAATATTAATACACAAATCTCAATGCAAACTCTCGATTCAAATGATTATTCTTAACCCTTACCGTCGACTTTTAATTCGGTCAGCTTCTCTCCGATATATTTTTCAACGTTGTGCAAGAAAGGAACGTCTCGTGTTGGTACAACAAACATTATCGCTAATCCAGGTTGCCCTGCTCTTCCAGTTCGGCCAACCCTATGAACGTAGTCAGGTGGCATTGGAATCGAATAGTTTATGACCAAGTCCACGGTTCTTATATCCAGTCCTAATAAAAAAAATATTTGTTTGGTTCTTTTACATATCGTATTTTTGATATCACAATGATTAAATTGACACAAGGCTTACCTCTGCTTACAACGTCAGTGGCAACTAAAGTATTGACATGACAAGATCTGAAGTCGGCCAGTGCTTTAGCTCGTGATTTCTGGTCCAAATGGGAATGAAGTGTGACGTTTCGAAATCCCAGATTCGACAGCAGCATAGACAATACTTGAGTTTCTCTGCAAATATAAATGCTTCGAAAATTATAATGCTGAAGTTACTTGCAGTTCCATCATGTACCAACAATAAGACTTGCCTAATTGTTGCAGCAAAAATGATCATACTTCGAACTTTCACGGGAAGCTTGATTTCCTCATCCCGAATTGATCTGAGCATTTCCATCAAGTATCCATCTTTGAAGTCTTTAGGACATAATACATACTTCTGAGTCAAAGGAATTTTTGAAAGCATAGGATCCAACTTCTTAATAGTTTCGTCTTCATCGTTTTTGTTGCTGCCTTCTGACACGTCATTTTTCACTTCAACATCGTCTTGATTGTAGTCGTACACGAATGGCTGGGTATAACGCAATTAAGAAAAAACTGATTGTTAGCAAAACCTCTGACTTTTTTCAGCTATGTTACTTGTAATATTTTTAACACTTACTTTTTCCGTGGCTAATGACAGCCTTTGAACTTCTTGCAGCATTTCATCCTCGCATGAAATTGTGGCACTGAAAAACATAACTTGTTTCTTTTTGGGCAGGACCGACGTAATTGCATCCAGATGCTCATCAAATTGTCCATCTCTCAGTTTATCCGCTTCATCGTACACCAAATACTTGCAATTCCTGAATGTATTTTTGAACGTATCTTCAGCACTCTGGAGATGATCAAGAAGTCTGAAATGAACGTAGTATTGTTTTTATTATTTCACGATACCAAGTTGAACCATCTGCATCATCGTGTCTGTTCTTACCTTCCAGGAGTTGCAACGACAAAACTTGGTTTCTTATAAAGTTCTAACGCTTGTTCCTGAAAATCCACACCTCCAATGACCAGACATACTTTTGCTCTATCGCCACCAAGAAACAGAACTTGATCCTTTATTTGTAAGGCTAGTTCCCTTGTTGGAGTCAATATAAGCCCGAAAACCCCATAAGGGTCCTTGCTCCACTTCTGAATCATCGGAATAGCGAATGCCATCGTTTTTCCCGTTCCTAAAATCATCAATTCAAAAACCTTAGGACCTTAATCACATAATGCAAAACCTCTTGCTTGCTAATTGTTGAAGGCATACCAGTTGGTGCATGGGCGATACAACTCCGTCCTGCCATCAACGCTGGTATACAAGCTCCTTGTACTTTAGTTGGTTTCGTCAAGCCTGAAAACAACAAAAGAAATTCAATTGTCATTTTAACACTAAAAGATCGTTTGTAAATTATTGATGTATTGAAGTAAGCTCACAGATTTGGTTCCGTATTCTATCCAGAAGAACTTGAGACAAAGGAAGATCTTCAAAGTTTAAGGTGACCGAGGTCTTAATCAGTGGGGGTGGGGTTGCCTGGTCATTTTTACCGGATGGGATTTCATCTTCGGTTCCTTTAATTACCAGGTCAGTGGAAACCTTCACAGCTTTAATTCCGCTTCTTTCGCTCCCCCTTCCCGTACTCCAAATGTTCATTGTTCGTCACTTAAATAATTACGGTGAAGTATAAAAGTGAGATTTATAAATTGCGAAATGACAAAAAATGAAGAACAATCAATTCAGAAGTCAATCCGGAATTCCTAACCACACGTGCAAACAAACATTGCTGATACGCACAGGTGTGATGATACGGTTTGGTGCGCCTGCATGTTTCTGGGGAAAGTGAGACAAACTGTTTCGTGCAGAGTGAGACTTTATTGTATCACATCATCACTCATCACATTGCATGCTTTTTATTCTCATAAAGCTTCTTGTTATAAAATAGCTCAAATCCTAGTGTCAAAATCTGCTATGTTATTATGATAACTCATTTTAATTGACTTCTAACAAAAATAAGAGGCACATCAACATCATCACGCACTTATTTTCAAGTTTAAAAAACACGAACGACGAATACGTCAAAGACATAATACTATTTTGTATTTTACAGCAAAAAGAGATGCTGCAAAAGATTCATATTATTATTGTTTTATTTTTCCAAATGGAATATAGTAACTCATTTGCATAGGTAGGATTAAGGTGCCTTTTAGCTATGGTAAGATTTTGGAAAAGTCAACTTTCGCGTATGTACGGTTAAGTTAACATTATAATACTTATTGCATTTTAATTTGCTATGCACAAAATATCACAGGTTTGGTTTCCAGCTTGCATCGTTTCATCTACTAAATAAACTATGGGAGGTAACAAGAATATGGGTTTTATGTGTACAATTCCTGATAGTTGCAAGTTTCAGCTAGTCAGATCAGATGCAACTTGAATTGTAAATTATTTACTTAGGAATGGGTTGCGAATGTTGATTGAGGGTTCATGGCCTCGAGCTACTAAAAGCTTTTCAATATTGATTCCACACAGTACAACGTAGACGTGATCCAAGATGACGTGGCTCAAGATGACGTAATGGTTCAAGAAGACGTATCAATCCAAGGAACCATGTCTGTGAGGTTGAGATCTTGCCAAAACTTAAGACGGCGAGTATTCTCGACAGGAGTGGGAATCAGTTTTATTTCTTCATCTATCTGAAGCATTTTTATGTCTGCGACATTAGTTACAGGTTCCCAAGGGTCTAACTCATCTCCACCTTCACTGGTGTAGGTTGGTTTCCTACAGAGATCGACAGTTAAGCAGTTACAAGCGATTATTCTAACCACAAACATCTAAAACTATAATAGTTTGATCTGCAAGACTTACCCAGTAGAAACGAAATTGTACATGAAATTCATGAGCATCTTTGATAGTTTGAACTCTGGATCGTTTTCTTTAAATCCGGGATATTGCGTTGAACAGTTGAAATAATAGTAATCATCTTCTCCATGTCCTACACCTGAAGTGTAAAAGCATGCAGAGCGATCATTGTATTGTGGTCAACCGCATAACTTCTGGACAGCTTGTAGCCATTTAAAAAAACGAGAACGTACCCCATTCGTATGACCGATGTGCGAAGAAATCCCCAAGACTGTATCTTCCTCTGTGAAACTTGAAATAACCAGCATAAGTGGGAGCTATTAGAGAGTGAGCTTGCCACGAGTTACGTATTCCAAAGTGAAAAAATCTGTCTGTAAGCATCTGGATATCAATCAAGCGATGTTTAGAAATCAACTTTTTCATAAGACAACAATAATTATTATTGTTGTTCACGTGAAATGGAACAGCGTCAGAGTTCTAAAGAAGTTGATATCTTACGTCTGAATACTCA
Organism: Isotomurus pseudopalustris; assembly: GCA_034698685.1. Lineage (NCBI taxonomy): Eukaryota > Metazoa > Arthropoda > Collembola > Entomobryomorpha > Isotomidae > Isotomurus > Isotomurus pseudopalustris. The sequence goes on from JAQGBV010000051.1 coordinate 54,267, forward strand.
AATGCGGTTCCTCTCATGGGTAGTTTGTCTCCTAAGTAGAATTTAGTAACCTTATTCGTAATTTCATCTGGATTGGAAGATATGTAATCATAATCAAGATAGTGCTTTGCAGTAGATTTCCACGTGAGTTTAAATGGCATCCATCGTAGTAAGAGTTCCAGGACTGCAAGGTTAACATATTCATAGACTTTACCTGATCTCCTAAATTATGCTAAGGCAAAAACTTACTCAATACGGCAGTAAGACCTTCGCTATGAGTCGTAGTAAGGATCCAAGGCTTTGGATCAATGTGTCTGTCTTCGTATGCCTCATCAACAGTCACAGTAATGAACGCATCCTCGTGCTTAGGTTCCACTGTAGCAGCAAATAACACTCCTGGGAACGGAAACCAGCCCTGTTCACATGAGTTTGGAAAGTAAATATATTTTTCGGTTCCTGGAATGGTTGTAGGTTACACTTAAACTTACGAAAATGAACATTTGAGCTGCTGCTAAATTGTTCGAAGACACTTTTGAGAGACAAGATGCAATAGCTTCACTACTTTCTGTGGGACAACCAAATCGTTGTGCGACTTTATTGGTAAACTGTCTCAGTCTCCACGATGGCATCAAGGCCCAATGTTGGAATGCACTCCCACCCATTGAAATGCCTCGTTGGAAAAGATGTTTCGTAACATTTGACATCATATGCAAATGCACTGATGCACCACCCTGGGAAAAATTCGGTTACCGTGAATTAGGAGTATAGTAATTGACATAAAACACTTTCTTAACTCACTGCTGAATAGCCCCATAAAGTTATGTTATTTGGGTCTCCTCCGAATTGTGCTATGTTGGCATTAACCCACTTGATCGCTAAGGCTTGGTCTTTTAGTCCCCAGTTTCCAGGTATTACATTATCCCCCGTGCTAAGAAATCCTGTGGAATAAGTGTCTAGTGTTAAAATGCATTTTTCTTATATTATCCTCGATGGATTTAGGTTAGATTATTCAAAACCGTGCAATTATGATGCAAAACGATTTTTTTGTGAAACTTCAACTCACCAAGAACTCCCAATCTGAAAAATACAGCAATGACTTAATGACACTTATTTATCAAATTATCGCATTTTCCTCAATTATGAAGTATTCATAAGTTCATCACAATACCTATAGTTGATGGTCACGAGTATCACGTCATGATTAAGCAAGTAAGCTGGTCCATGTTCTGACCCAGCACCCTGAAAGATTCCATCATTACTTTCGCATTCATCAACTAGTCACTTGCTCTTCGTTCTTTGCTTGTTTCTTTGCATACCATAATGTAGGATCCACCATGTATATAAATCACAACTGGAAGTTTTAGTTTATCGTCTTTGGTTGGAAGCTTTTAAAGAGTAAAACTTATTTTAAACAAGTTAACTCTAAACTGAATACAGTTAATAATTAGAGTCCATACATCTGGCGTGAACACATTCAGAAAAAGACAGTCTTCACTTCCATGCACTCTCAACATCTTTGCCAGACTAAGTTGAAGGCAGTCTGGGCCTGGTTTTTTTGCATGCAAGGTTCCGATCCAAGGTTCTCTGGGGATGGGAGACTGTATTAGAAAATATGAATGCTATCAGAAATATATTGGGACTTATTAAAACATAACAGCCACGTACACACATTCAGTAACACATTCATGTTAAAGAAATTAGTACATAAAAATTCTTAACATGATTTGACAACTCTGCACCTCGAAGTTTACAATTTACACTTGCTGTCAATGAGATGAGCTTGAAAGTACTGAGGATCACCTTCAATCAGTTCAAGCCCCAAATCACTTTAGACGTGACAAGACAAACTTGTGTTAGTGCAAATGAAATGTTGAATTTTTAATTTTAATAAGTTGTATTCACACATTATTCTTCACTCTAAACCTATTTTGATCTTCTTTACATGTGCAGACCAAAACCTGAGATTTAGTTGAGCACTGACAACTGAAGCATGAGGATGAGTACAAAACTTTGTCTTACAAACCTTCCATCTCTCTGCTCTTCCATAAGGAATGCCTTCGAATGCAAATATTGTGCGTGCATTGGAAGTTTTCATGTGGTAGCCTTCAATATCCCCTTGACGCACTGTCACAATAGCCGGAATGTCAACTTTATCTACTGACTTTCCATCACGAAACCCGAATTCTGGGAAAGGTATCCGGCTTACTTCAGGTGAGTCGAACTTTGGATCGCAAGGAACCAGTCCACACAGTAAGTTAAACAAAAACATTCCTAAAGCGATCACCATTTTGGCAGATTTCTTGAGCACCTGGGTTTCCTGTCTTCAAACAACGATGCGGGCAATAAACCACCGGCTAATAAGCTATTATGTTGTAATTAGTGACTCTGATATAATTATGACACACAGATATGACAAAGTTGCGTACAATTCCGGAGCCACGGAGAACAAGTTTTTCACTGCCTGCTGAAGACAATTCCTCCAGTGCGTGTGAGCCATGAGCTGTCGTGGGCAACTGGACAGCTTCAGCACTCCTTAGTCTGAAGTTTGTGTATTCTACTGCCTTCATATCCTTGCTGTCTAATTGTCTAATAACATGGCGAGCAATACATTTCAATTCCAAGGTATTCATCACTGACTCATTTTTTAATTTATGCAAGTCTTCCAAAACAAACCAGTTTGTGCATAGAACACAAAATGATTCTGCTGGTGAAAATATTGTATTTATTTGTTATGAAAAAATGTTTCATTAAATTAATCTATTAGCAGGAAAGCGTACATAAGTAACGTAACTGAATCGAAAGTTCGGTCCATTTCAGCTGGCACGCATTACCCGGTTTACATTTTAAGCTTATTCATGTTCCATTTCAGTAACTTCATAGCTGTTGCAGTCAAAAGTAGGAAACGAACCCTCTCAAGAGGTTTTCCGAAAATTCATGTTTATGAAAGTTTAAGAACTGGAAGTTCTTTATGGGAATGCTCAGTATGTCTGACTTCTGCCCTCAATCCGTAACGGAATATTGTTTTCGTAGATCGAACCGACCCTTTCAAGTTCTGTAGTTTCTGTGTAATTATACAACTATAATATTTGGCTTTAATCAAGTAGTTAGTACACGTAACGGTATATACAACTGTTTACTAGATTAGTTAAACAGAAAAGATCTCAACTAAAGTTTAAGTACTATAAAAGGATTGCATTTTGTACTGTCCAAGTATTATTATGCTGTGTTTGTTACAGTGCCAGGCTCAGGAAGTTGATACGAGGGGATCTAATAGCACAGGATCGATCTGCCCTAACTTTTGCCAAAATCTGTATCGTTTCTTGAACGGCTGTGGAATCATCTTGACATCTCTATTCAGTTGAAGGAATCTCACATCGTTAGATCGAACTGGATCCCACAGTCTTGCATTTACCAGATTCGGTTGGGCAACCAGTGGCTCTCTGAATTGCAATTAAAGACAAAAGCATGTACACTCAGTTTGTAAAAAAAATAACAGAATTCTTTTCCAAAATTATGTTTACCCTCTAGCTGCAAAGTTAGTTAAAATTCCAGTCATTAACTTCGACATGGCATGCTCTTGCACGTCTTCTCTTCTGAACCCAGGATAATACATTGAGCTGTTCAAGTAATAGTAGAGATCTGCGAAAAATAGGTTTCAAAATTAATACGATTTTATAGTAAAAGAAACATCTTTCATCTTTTATTTATTCAAACAATTATTTTTGATATTATTGTTTATTACCTTCAGCGTGGCCAACACCTGGTTTTTCATCGATTGGTGATATGCAAGAGAAAAGAACGCATTCAAGCATTGAACTTAATTACCGAAATAAATTAGGTATCTTTATATTTAAGACGCTTGTACCCCAATCGTGAGATGCTCTTCCTACTTTTTCTCCCAACGAATATTTTCCTTTAAATCCAAACACATAAGCATACGTAGGTGCGGTGGTTGAGTGCATTTCTATTGCTTTATAAATTCCAGGAAGCATTAATCTGTCCCCGAATGCCTGGAATTTTTTATAAAGTTCGGTATTATTCAACTTAATTATGTTTCAGCTGAACTTCCAAGGAAAAACTCAAACGCATAATATAAATTCATGTTTTGTCACCGCTGCAATTTTGCTCTCTGGGACAGCTACGGGTGGCTCATATCCAAAGTAGAACCGTGTTATTCTATTTGTAGTTTGTGTAACATTCCTTGCGATGTATTTGTAGTCTAAAAATATTGGTGCTAATTCATTCCATCTTCGTCTGAGCAACCCTTCATTTAGAACGCTTTGCACAACTAAATAGGGGGAAAAGTATAAAAATATTATATTTGAATAAAATCTAGCATTTAATTTGAGGCGAGTGTGTACATAGAAGTCCCAAGTAGCCTTCTTGCGAAGTGAGTCCAAAAATCCATGGCTTTCGTGCTACCTCACGTCTCAAGTACAAAGCTTCTGGTTTTTTAGTTAAGAACGCATCGGGCCCTGGAGGTTCAATAACTGGAGAAAACAGAGTGACAGGAAACGGAGAAAACTCCTACAAATGGAATTATTTTAGTGTGAATGATTTGGATAAAGTTTGAAATAATATTCAAAAGTGAAGATTCATACCAGCAAGCGATATTGCGCTGAGACCAATTCCACTGGATTTCTTTGCTTCAAGCAGTTGATCATCTCAGCATTATCTCCTGTAGGACAGTTTAGTATGTTGGCAAGGGTTGTTGTAAGTCGTCTCGATTCAGTCGGAGATTTAATTGCCCAGTGAGTAAAGGCTGATCCACTTAAGGAAACTCCTGACTGGAAATACTGAGTTGTTTTGTTCGCTAGCAGATGAAGGTGTGCACATGCAGCTCCTGAACTTTGACCTGAAGGCATTTGTCAAAGAAAAATAGGTGAAATGGTCTTATCGTCCGTGTGAGATGATTTGTTGCAGTTTTTCTCTTTACCCATAATAGTAATCCGACGAGGATCGCCACCAAAACTCGCGATGTTCTCATACACCCATTGTATTGCCATACTCTGATCCTTCATTCCATAATTTCCAGGACAGTTATGGTCCCCAGAACTTAAAAATCCTGAAATATTTAAGAGTCCATTTATTTCGTTATTTTGCATTAAGTAATTATTAATCCAATTTGACTTACCCAAAACTCCAACCCTGTTAACCACAATAAGGACAATTTATTGAGATTCAGAAACAAACCAAGCTTAGTATAAGAATTTATGAAATAACTGACAGTTCAATACTAACCTGTAATTAAAAGTTACCAGGATCACATCCTTGTTTAGCAAATATGAAGGACCGAGTTCCTTTCCCGAACCAAAATAGTAACTTCCCCCATGAATCACAATTACAACAGGAAAAGGCTCGAAGTAAACTTGATTTCCATTTCCATCAATGAATGGAACCTAAAGTTAAAACTCGTTAGTATCAGCTAAATAGTATAGCTTTCGACTCACGCACAACCGTGTTAGTTAGTATTTTTACCTGTGGAGTGTACACATTTAGGTACAGACAATCTTCGCTACCAACCACACGAATGGTTTTAGGAAGGCTGAGTTGAAGACATTCGGGTCCTGGAGCTTTCGCTTCTCGAAGTCCATTCCAAGGTTCCTTCGGCTGAGCAGACTGCAATGGGAAGTTTAGAATTAATTATCAATATTATGGAAAACATCCAAGATTTTGAGAAGTTTCTTACTTTGAATCTAAAATGTCCAGTCGGTGGTTCAGCATACGGGATTCCTTCGAATGCGTAGATTCTTCTGTTTCCCGAAGTCCTCATTGCATAACCCTGAAGACTTCCATATTTCGTGTCTACGAATGGCTCAAGACTTAGAACTTCCGGGAAAACTGATGACTGACTTGTGTGAAGATCTATGATTTCTGGACTTGGAAGTGGAACATCGCATGAAACCACGGAACACAATAAATTCACAAGAAATGCAGTGACAGCCATAGCTAGTTTTCTTAGGCACTACGTAAAGATTTCTAACATTGCTTATTACAAAATAGGTTGTTGGAGTGTCTGATTAGTTTTTGACACTTCAGATGAACCTGAACACTGAACCTACGGCTTCCTACGTTTGTACTGTCAACTGTGTTTTAGATGAACTGTAACATGTGAGAAATAATAACTTGGTGAATTATTTTGATGTTGATTGATGTTTGCTAATGTTTATATCTCGTGTGTAACCAGTATGAACATTTTTTAGTCTTTTTAACAAATTGTTTTGCAGGGAAATTGTCACTGAACAGAAAAGTTTGTATTGTAGAGTTCAAATGGTTCACGAACGATATATTATGTTATAAACGGCGAATCTTGAAAGTGAAATTGCTAAAATGTACTTCTATTTACAAGTCTTATTAGGTCACACAAACTTGTTTCATGCGTAGGACTGCATATAGCACATCCCGACTGTAAAAGTAGCCTATTATTGTTCACTTTAGCGATGGGATGAGCTTTGTAACACTTCCTGATCGTTTATTAGATAAAAGTCGAAAACGAACAGTGAAAATTCGAAAGGCTCTTGAATAGGTTAGTGCACAGTTGATTTTAAAACCATTTAAACCAATGTGATATTTATGACAGGCTCCTTGTACAGCTTCAGCTTCCCGTACGGATATTCGTAGTTTTGTTCTAACAATTCATGTTTATCTCACGACGGTTGATGTTGTACTGTGTCTAAAGCATGATTAATCACTATTCATATTATATTTGCAACCGATTTCTTAAAGACAATGAGTTCTGAATAGATTGCAAAAAGTGCTGATGATAAAAGACTGATTACATGTTAATGGATTTAATCAGGGGACAAGATTAAGCTATCGTTACGTGTGGGCTCTTACGAGGCAACACACTAGTGAGTAGTGAATATAGTCAATTCTCAAGGAATTATGAAACTTCTCTTTTGTTTAATTTACCTTTACTGTCATTGTCAATGCTTAATTTTCATTACCTTGCAGGAAGTGTTTGGCAACTCGTAATGCGTGAACCTACCATTGCATATTGTCAATAATATTCATGATTAAATATATCATAATTAATAATTGCTTTATTCAAACTATTTGTAATATTTAAAAAAAAATTAAATGAGAGTCATAGGGCTAAGAATTTATTTACAATTAAAACGGAGAAAGACGATTGTGTAGAATGTCCGATGCAGCAGTGAACGTTGCGGTAACAAGAATTTAAGTTATTAACTTAAAGTTAATAACTTGTTAATAACTTAAATTCAGTCTAATTCAGGTTAAATAATAATTCTACCTGTTAAGTAATTATTTTGTCAGAGCTGAGTAGAGTGGTAAGGAAGTCAAGGATATAAGTTCATTAAGGAAGCAATCAATTACTTTTCATTTTTCAAGTTAGCAAGATGAATGCGTTGAGACTTCAGACTGTTTGTACAACGAAATGAACAACGCCTGTATACCGTGTCAGCTTGAAACCCTGTTCGCATGTTTTACCACGATAAAATTGTCATCGAAATGGCAAAAGTGGTTCATCACAAATTAGGTTTACTCTAATTAAAACATAGTCTACCGTGGGATGATTCTACTTAAACATTAATGTTTATTGAGATGTTCATAAAACCATAAAGGAACCAAAAGGCTCAGGGTCATCCTCAGCCATGTGAATCCTTGCCTTCTGATTCTCTGTGTCCCTTATTAAAAGTCGCTCCAATGATTGTTTCCTTCCTTAGAAGTCAACTGTTCCTTAAACCTGACTGACATTCCTTCTTCCTTCCACGAAGTGAGTACTTTATACACCAATACAGCAAGAGTTTCGGATTTTCGGGAATTATTCAGCAATTTAGCAAGTAAGTCATATTTATTGTCTTTAAATTCATAACTACACACCTAACTCAAAATTGTGTGAACATCTTATACAATCTTATCAAAAAAGTTCAAGTGCCAAACTAAAATGTGTTATATAATCTATATACAGTTTTGCTTTTTAGAATATTCTTTTTCAGAGTATTATAAATCGGTTGATTAGAATTTAATTCATTTGACAGACTCACCTTATCTTTGTGCAGAGAAATAAATTGATAACAGCCATAATTCAACAATTTTAAAACCTTACTGTTGTTAGGAATCATAGCTCATCACTAGAACTCCTTCCTTCCTTCCCTATTGCAACAATGGCTCGGTAGTCTAAGTGG
>JAQGBV010000052.1:0-61668 GCA_034698685.1 Isotomurus pseudopalustris
CCACCTTATACCGAAGGAAAGATAAGCTTCTTCATGTTCGTTGTGAGATACTTTGAGACCTTTAATGTCGGAAGCTGTAGATTGTTAACGCATCTCCTAGCCGCCTGTGTCGGCGCTGCTGTGTTGGCAGTGTGCTTCACGTACTCCGGAAAGTAACTTTAGATGAGAAAATGTCGAGCTTAAAATGATATCTTTTACGATGTGCTGAATCAAATTGGAAGTCAATGGCATCTTTTAACTTTAACTGCGTAGTAGAATTCTTTTAATTATTATATTTCCGTGCCATGTGTTAATGTAAGCCAGTAGCATGCTTGTTGAATAAAAATGCAGTTCAACAATGGTCAAGAATTCCGAGCCAACTATTTAATTTCATAGAAAATACCCTATCCAGTGCGCAAGAAATACGCTATTTAAATGATTCTAAGTTATAATATGCTAATTCAGACACAGATTACTGTACAAACTTATTGAAAGTAGACAAAAAAAGAATTTGGTTTCTATTTAGTTTGCATGACGGGTTGACGTATCATGTGTTTATTAATTTACTTCACACCTATAACTTGCCTTCACCAGCTAGCACACACGTTAAAAATATTATAATTGTTATGTGTAGGAGACGCATTTATTTCCAGTCATGCCACATCATCAGTTTAAAAAGTGTTTAGAAGACAGCTGAGAATCCTAAAAATTCATCTACTTCACTTTTATGTAAAAAAATTCAATGCAAAAAATCAGAGAAATCTAAAATCGTGTAAGTTACATTGGAACTGTGTATTATATTTAGCCTCTCTAAGAGTTTGATGTGTACGTTTGGCTTAAAACACTTGAAATAAACTGGAGAATGGTAGCAACAAGTTGCAGTAGCTGCAGACATAACTGCTTATAAAAAATAGTGAAAAATCGATGAACATTTCATGTTAAACTAGCGCAGATCTCATAACTATAATCTACTCATTCCAGCTTTGAACTCAAACCTTGTTGTAAGGTATTCAGATTCACTCTGCGTAAATGTAAATATCAAGTAGCATTTTTATTTGTACACGACGAAGACACGACTGAAAACTGAACTGCAATGAAGGCAATTTCATGATATTTTTCGATAATTGTTGTGTGTTTCTCATTCTCAATACTAAAGCAATCTGTTTTGTGTATTTAGAATGATGGCTCTTCTATTGAGTAATTAGTCATCTTTAAAACAAACTTAAGCCTATAGAAGACGATTTGTATGTATGGAAAATGAACGACAAAATTACAAACTCACTGTGAATTCCCTATTCACACTCCCCTTCCGTCATGTCTGTTCTCTTTCTATTCTGTGTAGTCGGTTGGCTCAAGTACCCAGTGTTGCATCAAATCGGCAGGATCTGGAGGATACAGATTGATCGGTTGTCCACTTCTACACGAAAAAGCAATTCACTAAAGTAGATTAAATCTAAAAACACTTCAACCAAAAAGCGTTTATCGCACTTTACCCCATATTAGTCAAGCACACATCTTCTGCTTTCGGTTTGATAAAGTATACTCTACTTCCTTCGGACTTTTCAACAGCGATCCAAAGTTGGTTGAGATCATTTCCTTGATTTCCGACCTTCATTCAAGAGGAGAGTGTAACAAAGGGGAGGAAAATTTATACAAAAACAATTTCCAGAACATCAGATACAATCTGCAGATGACAATGACACTTAAGTAGCTACTTACACTAGGAAGTGCTCCTATGGTTAAAGGAGACCTATGTACTACAGCAGCATTCTACACAGTTAAACAGTCAAACTGTTACTTTTTCTAAAAAGCCCAATTGCCCAAATAGCTTTTGTAAATCAATTCAAACAACACTATATGTGCTAACGTTTTGAATAAGGATCTTCTTCTCTTGTTGGTATTCCCAGACTTGAGGCGGCCCGTTGGGATCCTGGTGGACAGATTGGATCTCAAACTCACCTCCTTGTTCGCCTTCCCCTGAGATTACACTAATGTATTTTAGTTTATTCATTTGGATTGGTTAATCAGTTGAAGAGAACCATTTGGACTTACGAATTCTAATGGCTTTAAATCTTTGGCAGTCAGAATCCGTGTCTTCTTCAGTGACCAACGACACTCCTGGGACGGTTCTGTAGTTCTCAAGATGAATCACCTGAATTTGTCAAAACAAAGACTTTATTACGCCATATCCTGGTTATAAATATAACAAACTGCGATGTCTCTTACACTGTCATCATATTGGTTGACAATTTTGTAAACGTAACCATCATGGAAGCCAGTGACAGATGTAACAGAACCAACACTGTCGGTCGATGCTTTATGAGACGTATGCCAGAACTTGTGCATTTCGAAAACTGATTTTAGGCCAGTAAAAACTTCTAAAAAATTCAGATTCAACACTACAAAGCTCACACTGAGGTCGAGAATAACTAAAAGGAATATTCACCCAGCAAACTCAGCAAGATTGCTGAGTGGGTTGGAAGAGAAGGAATAAAAACGGGGTCGAATGCTTTACGACTTATGACCGAAAAAGACGGAAGGTACTAATTCTAAAGGTAGCGAAGAAATGTGCATTTCCACTTTTGTGTTCTCAGTTACGCGACGGATAAAATTACTCCGTCAGGCTCCTTCACACCAGCCAGGTTTTCAGAGGTATATGAAAACCAACCTACACATTCGTCCTACGTGCCTCGGGATTACCCGACTCCGTCCATTTATCGATCTCCCGAATTCTCTTATATGTTTTTATGATCCTTTCTTTCCTTTTATTTATTTGCCCTCATTCGATGATCCTTCCTGTTCTTCTCGTAATATTTGAGTGAAGGTAAAAGAGAAGTTTAATTACTTTCTCCACACTCCTTCCTGATTAACAAGAGTCTATAGAGTGTCTTCTCCAAAACGCCTACACACAAAAAAGATAAATTCTGAATAAGTACCAATATATACAGGTTCTCTTCATGATATCAATCTTATTGCATTGTAACCTTGTTAAGACTTTCTTTGGAGCTGCATTAGAAATTTACTATGTATCGTATCTTTAATTGACCTTCACAAGTTGGTCTACAAAACTTCTTTGTCAAAATATCTGTAGCTCACATTAATTATAAAATCACACTAGCCGATCAAATCAACAATAATTCGTATTTGTTAACAGCAAACACAAACATCAAACAAACTTGAGCTATAAATCATTCCTAAGAAATCGAACCGCTGGTCAAACTCAATTAATTCTGAGTGGTTAAATATTACCTGCGTGTACGTTTTATTGCTGCTGAGAGTTAAAAAAATCCGTTTAAAATTTTATTGTTTAGCTCACCCCTAATTTGTTTAGCCGATTAGATGAACAATGCAATTAATTCCTTCTTGTTCACGTATCTGTGTCGGCAGATGAGAACTCGCGACACACAAATAAAATTAATCACTTATTGCCCTCATCAATTTCAAGTTATCTTCAGAGAATCTTCCTAATCCTGTTTGTCAACGGGTCATGATGAGTGAATTGATTTATTTTCTTATGAGCTTACTTATTGCTTCTAAAAGATGCTAACTGCAATACAGAAGAATACATAAAGATTCTTAGGTAATTAGGATACAGAAACGTAGTCGTATGATCATTTTCCCCATTAGAAGAAAATATCTTTTCGGATATCTTCAAAGAATTTGCTAGAAAGTATAGTTCCTGACCTGTGGTCAAAATAAAATTCAGAAGACGTTTGTATCTGCGGCAGAGAAGATGTAATTTTTCGCAATAATCAAATCTAAAAGCTTGAAGCAGACAAACCTTCTTGATTCTAACGCAGGTAACTCAGGTAAAAAGTAGGTGATCACCATCATCATCATCGAACTGAAAATTGGCATCCTTTAAAAAACTACGCGAAAGCCATCATATCATAAGTATCAAGTAGGGATTCTAATTACTAGGTTTATAAAATTTATTTCCTCCAACGCGAAATAAAAGGTTTGTACTTAACGGATTTGCTAATTACTACCACACTAAATACATCTCTGTGAGGATCGGCTACTTGGTTCTTGGTGAAAATACTTGAAGTTCTTCGAGTCTTTTTGAAAGACATGTCATGAAGTTTATGTTGTGGTCTCACTCAGCATGGCTTTTATACAAGCAAAGCAACCCAAGAATACAACAACTCTTCAATAATCTGTACGGTATATCACCGCCCATATATCTCTCGTCTAACCTTATCACGTACTTCGAAACACATATATTTTTATTATTGACGCTTAAAAATTTGTGTTAGATATTTTTCACATACACGTTTTTTTTTATTTTATAAAATACACGATGACTGCATCTTCAAAGAATTACATTTTAATTCTTCTGCCTGCACCTTCGCGTGTCAACTTCATCTCTCCTCATAACACGAAATTTCACATGTCTAGTTGGCTCATTAAGTATATACCACAGTCTAAAAGTCTCTAAAAAGTATTGAGTGAATTGGCATCAACTCACATAAGAGCCTAAGAGTTTACTCACTAAACTGACTACTGGCAAATGGTGAGTGTAATTCGAGTCTTTCCTGCTCATCAGTTTCATATCAAGTTTATTGAAAAATTGTGATGAGTCAACAATCAAGATCATCACAGTCATAACAGCGTGTAGGATATCTTTTCATATTTACTTTATGGTGCCATTGACATCTTCGTGGTAATGGATAAGAAATTACAAATGAAAATTCAGTGATATAAAAAAGAAATGAAAAACTCTCTATCATGCAACATTTTCATTTTTCATTGTTACTTTCAATAAATCAATATACTACAACAAACATTTGTTGTTGTATGGCTACTGTGTTGCTGACTGCGTGGATTATTAAGTATCTTCGCACTCTGAACTTTCTTCTCATGGTTATAGTATGTGATAAATGATAAATAAAAAGTAAAAATTAATTACACAGAGGAAATCACAACTATCACAAGTATAAATTAAAAGTTAATCGGTTCTTCACAAAGATATGATTTCTGCATTTGTGTAATTAATTGCAGGGAAAATTGCGAATTATCAACACGATACACGATACAGATAAAATGTTCGATAAAAAGACAATTATTTGATCTTAATTTTGACCTCATGCATGCATACTATTGCATACACAGCACACACGAGCTCAGAATGGCTTTTGCCAGCAGGTGCCTTTCTATTCCTCGTGTTTGCGGCTATTATGAGTTTACACGAGAATCGCTAATGACCCATTAGAATATTTATACGAGCTGCTCGTTCAAAACTTTATTAGCTACTTACTCTGAACTGTGAGCGCTTTCTAATTTTATGGGTTTGACAGAAATGGTTATTGCAGTGTGGGGTTGATAGGTACGGGAAGTATATGTATGTGTGTGTTTGTACTATACGCGTTATCTCTGTGGTTGAAGGTGAAGGTAAAAAGGTAAAGGTACGTAACAACCGTATTGATGGGTAATGATTGGAAAAGACTTGAAGCGTAGGCAATAAGAACATTGGCTTATGTGACAAGAAGCTTGTTCCGGCGAAATCTAGGTCACGGAAATGCATATGAGTATAAACATAACTACATACCGTCTTTACTTTAGCATAAGGTACACAGCACATATGTAAGCTTTTGTCCCTTTGTCTTAGCATAATGCAGTTTGACACTTCGTTGAGAAGACTGAGAGTACCGAGTACAACTGATACAATGCAAGTCACACACATTTCTCAAGGAGTGTAAAGGATTTGCATACAATTAAACTTTCTTCCACACTAAATATAAGCTCCCGTGTGCATTATTTATTTATTTGTGTAGATAAGTAGCGTCCGGCAAACTGCAGTGCAACACGAATGACAAGTCAGACAGGCACACACACACAAGGAATGCAGAACTTCACATAAAGATTAGTACAAAGAGCGACAGAAGTTTCAATCTTGAGACAGACGCAAGTAAGGCTATCGCTACTTTTCATATCCTAACAGTGAAACAATTTTTGAATTATACCTATACGTGGAATCTGTGATTTGACTTATTACATTGCGATGCTTCATTTCATTCAATTAAAAGAAGAGTTGATTTAACAATAATACTTTTTTATACAGTTACTTATGCACTTGTATCATTGTATCATTATTGATTCTCTCTAACGAAGCGTCGTGTGTGTGGGTTTCCACCTCCTTCTTATTCATCCTCGCATCTACTTTTATCAAGCTCAGTTACTCAGCTCAAGCTTTCTTCGATGTTAAATTATTATAATGGATGAGTTGAGAAAAATAGAAACTTGGGAAACATTTTTATTGTTTTTTATATTGTTCTGATGATATCACTCACAGTGACATGACACAGGGGGTGTGTATATCTATATTTTATGACTGAACCTAATTTTAGATAGACAGACAGCAGAACTTTCTTATATGCATGTGAAGTAAAATGTCACTTTGTCTGACAACTGAATAAGAACCGTTTTAAGTAATAAGTGGCAAGTGATCTTGATATAAGGTCGGTTCTTCATCAATAAATGACTCAGTCACACTCAATTTTCTTCCGAGGAAGCATTTTTAACTTTGATCTAGATTCGGATTTACTCCATCATTGGGCTGCCATATTATCGTCTATTGCAATCTTTGTGTCACCATTTCTGACCGCGGATTGGGTGAAGGCCGTGTAGGAGTTTTAAGACGTGAGTAGTGAGCACAATAGACTCATTCAGCTATACAGTGCACATTGCAGTATTTCAGTTAATTTCTGTTAAAAAATTAGGGCAGCAATTAGTAATGCAATTGAAATAGTGAACTAGAGAAAAAGTCCATTTTATTTGACAGTCTGACTGACACATAATTGACTTATGGTTTTTTGGTTTTGTCAGAGAAGAAGGGTAAATTACCAAATCACTGTAGAATCATCATTACTCACTCTGAATGAGTGGACTCCGCGTCTCTCTGTCTTCATTCAGTTCTTTCACTCGGACGTCTTCCTTCTTGCCTGTGAGCCTCTGCTACTGCGGTTAGCAAAACTGAAGATTCATCGTATGCCTATTTAAGCATTATTTTGTTTTTGCTGAACAACACCCTTTATAGAATTGCATTCCTCTATGAAAAAGCAACTTAATACACTCCTCTTCAGTTTGTGACCATTCTTTTAATGTCTGTAATGTGCGTATGACCCAAATTGGTATGTAGAGGAGGAAATCTCGTTGTGTCGCTCTGTGCAATTCAGCTACCGAGAATAGTCTGTGTCTCTCAGTTTTAGCAAATCTTCTTCTACTCAGGCGTTTTTACAAATGTACTTTGTAGTCTGTAGTCACCATCATCTGCATTCAACCACCAACCAATAATGTGCAATGCATGGAAGTGAGTGACGCTATTAACTATCTATAGTAGTGTGAGTCTCACGTATTGTGACTTGGTCATTCGCAATTTCGCAAAAGTCACTGAGCTGGTGACGCTAGCTGTGTGTGCTGGTTACACAGTAAAGAGTGTGCATGCAGTTTGCAAGTAATTTATAAGAAGAGGTAAAAGTTATGAAAGTATGTAACATTTAGTTTCCGTCAGGCGAGTAAAGCTTACCTCATCTTGTCATAAAAGCATAACAAGAAGAAGAGAGAACAACGACAACAGCAGCAGCAACAACAGCCAAGTCAATTAACAATTTATAACTATCATCATCATCTTTCACCTTTTATCATCGCAATATTGTTACCTTGTTTTGTCATCAATTATATCAACTGGCTTTTAACACAATCTCAGAGAAACCCTTTGTTGTCAGTGAATAAGGATAAGGTTGTGGTTGTTGGTTGTATTTTGTATATGTAGCAGTGGTCAGTGTTGACTCGAAGAAGAGTCTGCTAAAAGAGCAAGTCTCAATCAAGTTCTCTCTACCAAAGTACAAGTGTGCTCTTAAAAGTGTCTGTGAACAATCTCAAGTTGAGATGAGAAATGTGGGCTTGCGAGTATCATCGGTAGCGTTTACCTGTCTTCTGCTTCTTTCTTCTGGACTTGGAAAGTCCTCGGGCAACAAGCACAGGAAAAGTCGGTCAGGTAACTATCACGAGTGATAATTTATTTTCCACCAGTCCTATACAATCTGATGTAACAAATACCAAAATTCTCCTAGATCGAAACCACCATGGACGTCAAATCAAACCTATGGAGTGCAAAGTTCCAGGAAAGGACGACATTGGAACTTGCATGTTCGTCTTTGATTGCAATCAAGTATGATTCAATGCTTCAGTTTAGAGAAATCGACTTGTGATCTGATATGCGATAGGTTTTTTCCAATTTTCCTGTCATGTTTTTCTAGGCAAACGGAACCCATTTGGGAATATGCAGAGAAGGGTTTTATATAGGAAGTTGCTGTAAAGTTCCAGATAGACCGTTGCCTTCAGAAGATCCAGATTCGAATGAGATAATTCCTTCAAGTCCGACTACAACTGTCGCTCCAATTATTACAGATGTTTCTACCACCACAGAGAGACCAGCTTCTAACAGAACTAAGTACAGAGATTCAGAGTTTTTCTCCAAGAATGGAACTCTGCTAATCAGTGACCCTGAATTAAGTACTTGCAAATCAAATGAATGAAAATCTATTAAGCATTTACATATCAGTGTTTGTAATTATGAAATGCATTTTCTCTCAAGTATGTGGAAGACAATTTCTACCGGCGTCTCGTATAGTTGGGGGAAGTGATGCGTACTATGGGAAGTGGCCGTGGCAGGTAGGATATGCTTTTAAAATGAAATTATAGTGAAGATGCCGACTTAACTAGAACTAATCTTCACTTAAAAGATAATTTTACGATATTCTTGACACATCTGAGGTGTGAATTTTATATACTTTCAGGTTTCAATTCGAACTTGGCAAAACGATGCTCGCACATTCATACATTCCTGTGGAGGAGCTCTTATCAACGAGAACTGGGCAATTACTGCTGCTCATTGCGTAGAAAAGTAATACGTCATTAAATGAAGGAAACTCTCTAAAACCTTATTTACTAACACTAACGATATTAAGATGAACGAGATGCTGTTAGTATCTGTATAAATAGTTGAACGTAAATAATTTGTTGTTGTGGTGGGCTTTGTGCCAATGCAGAACGCTTGCATCAGATATCATCCTGAGGATTGGAGAATTCGATCTTTCAGATGAGAATGTACCATTTAACTTCACTGAAAGACGTGTTCAACTTGTAGTTCCACATCCACGCTTTCACGGACCTGCCAAAACATTTGAACATGACCTAGCCATGATAAGATTCTATGAACCTGTAAGATTTATATGATCTTATTGCAGCTTTCCCATATAAATCAAAATGATGTTTTTGATAATTCGATTTGTTTTGGGGCTTGGGATTTTATCATTCTATTTTTTCTTGCCGTAGGTTACATTTCAACCAAATATCGTACCTGTCTGCCTTCCTGAAAAGAATGATTCGTACGTAGGAAGAACAGGATTCGTAACAGGATGGGGACGATTGTACGAGGGTAAGGAAATACATACTTAATCATAATGCTCATTGAATCACATAATTTCGTCAGTTTCTCTGATGATGATGAATTGATGAATCATCGTTCTTCTTGAAAATAGGGGGACCCATTCCTTCACGTCTCAACGAAGTTCAAGTTCCGATTATGACAAACCCACAATGTGAAAATATGTTTCTTGATGCTGGATATCGGGAACATATTCCTAACATCTTCCTTTGTGCCGGATGGCCTGAGGGAGGAAAGGATTCTTGTGAGGGCGATTCAGGAGGGTCAGTGCATCTTCTAATTTTTTAGTATTGCATATAAATATTCGCTGGCCGTTTTAAATACATGTTTCTTCTATTTTCTATAAAACCAGACCTTTGGTTCTTCAAACGGGATCTGATAACCATTGGACTCTCGCCGGAGTTATATCTTGGGGCATCGGTTGCTCAAGGGTTAGCCATCCTGGAGTCTACACGAGACTCACAGAATTCGTAGACTGGATAAGACTCGTCTCTGAGTTTTAATGTACCTGTATCATATCCATCCTTCCTAAAATCCTGCGATAGGGTTTAACTAATTAATTTTAGCTACACGGGCATTGATTAGTCACAAAGCTTCGTAAGACAATGGAGGCAAGCAAGATATACTTGCTTAGTTTATGGACAGGACAGAAAGATATAATATTGTGTTGATACTTTATATCCTTTATTTTTATAATCAACAGTATTCTCGTTTTTGTTATTACTTACTACCTACTTAATACCTTCAATGACATTTACCTATGCGTGTTTTAACTAAGCATTCTCCTTGTTGCCGAAAACAGGGAGAGTTGGTTGAACGAATTTTAATTGTTAAAAAACATTTTGTGTCGAGTTCAGTTATAATTTTATTTTGTTGTATTTACTTATAACCTGCTCTCTCCCTTCTATATTTTAGAACATGCGAACTTATGTAGAACGAATATATTAATATTGTTATTTACCAATCTTTGTTTTGTCATATGATTAAAATTAAATTATACTAATTATAAAAAAATTGCTGAAATTGTGAAGTCCGTTTTTGCATAGCTCTTTGCTGGGTACAACGAAATCACAACCGTTCCGACCGTATTGTTTCACAGTGCCCCGAACTATAAAATTCCCCGCGAATCTTATTATTTACTTCACGCGCATTTATTGTACTGTTGCAGCTTCTGAATAATTCTCAACGGGTGTTTCAGTTTATTTCACTCGGAAAAAGAGATTTAATTTAAATAATTAAGCGTAGTTTGTGGTTGTAATTAATTATTCCTATTGTAAAAGAAGGAGCATGAATGAGTTGCTGGGTTCGCCGGTGCAGCAGACCACCAAGTGCTGTAAAAGTGTGGATTTTTATAGGAACATGATACAGTCGTTCATTGACAGAGTAAGTGATTCTGTGATTCTGTTTGTTTTGATGCATTTAAAATAATTCACTGTTTTGATCTCTTTTGTACAGCACGACTATGATTCAGCATTGTTCTGGGCAGATAAGTTGGTGTCGTTGAGTAATGGAGGACAACAAGATGTTTATACTTTGGCAAAGTGTATGTTCTTGTGTGGGCAATATCAAAGGGCTGCGCATATTTTGACACATTATCAATATGAAAGAGTAAGTTGGCTTTGACATCAGACTTACAATTACTATATGGGATGTGGAGAAAAAAAGTAAACAATTGTATTTTTACAGAGTAATCTACACTTTCGATGTCTTACGGCCAGGTGTTTATATAAAGCTCGAGAGTATCAAAAAGCGCTGGAGGTTCTTGATTTAGAAAACAAGAACATTCAGCCTGGACAAAAAGTTAAAGCAAGTGTTTGGGAACCTACAGATACGAATAAGAATGTAAGCGTAAATAGTTATTTGGTTATTTTGGTTACGTACCTACTGGAATTTTAAATTACTTAATGATACTTTTAGATTATGGGACAAATTTACCTACTCCGAGGAAAAATCTATGAGGCCTTAATGAATAGAATTTTAGCTTCTCAGAACTATAAAGAAGCTCTACAGAGCGATATTTATTGCTTCGAGGCATTCGAGCTTCTAACACAGCATCAGATGCTGTCTAGAGCTGAAGGTAAGTTCTGACTAAAAAAATTATGTATTAACGTATTTATGCAGACATTTATGACATAATATGTATTAACATTCATACTCGGACCTACTTCAGAGGTCAGTTTATTGCAGAGTCTTCCATTTGCTAAATGCTCCAATGGAGACGTGGAGTTTGTTAAATATCTGTATGCATCAAGAGTAAAAAAATATCCCACCGTAGAAGCAACAGAAATTGTGATCTTCCCTGCTTTGAGGAAAAATTTAGATCTACTCACTGTAGAAGCTGAAAGGCTATTTTATAACTGTGATTTTCAAATGGCTTACAAGCTATCAACTCAGTAAGTTGTTCAGTCTGAAACAATTCTATGGCTGAAATTTTTAACGCAGTCTGTAACGAATGCCTTTCATTTTGTAGAGTCATAAACGATGATCCGTACCACATGGGATGCCTTCCTGTTTTTATTGCGTGTTTAGTGGAAATGGCAAAAGTTACAGGTATGTCACTAAATCGTCATTATTTTTTGCATTTAACTGATATTTTTACTCATACGGTTTTTTGTATTAAAGAACTTTTCCGAGTCGCCCATAAACTAGTTGAAGTCACAAGTGAATCTGCCCTAGCTTGGTATGCTGTTGGGGCGTATTACTTCTTGATTGGTAAGCCACCATGAAAGATGAAATGTCTCTCGTGAATACAAATTATTAAAGTATTGAATTTATTTATAGGTAAACAAGATACTGCTAGACGTCATCTTAACAAATCCTTATCACTTAATCCAGTGTTTGGGCCTGCTTGGTTGCTATTTGGACATTCATTTGCAACTGAAAATGAACATGACCAGGCTATGGCAGCTTATTTCAAGGCAACGCAACTTATGAAAGGGTAAGAAAAACTTCTGAATCCATATTTTTTACATCATTCGTTCTCATTCAGAACTAGTTAATAAAATCTTAACGTGTTTTAGCTGCCACTTGCCTATGTTGCATGTTGGAATGGAGTGTGGTTTAAGCAACAATCCTCAACTTGCAATGAAGTTTTTAGAGGAATCAAGACTATTAGCTCCTAAAGATCCTTTCATACGACACGAAATGGGAGTTGTGAAATTTTCAGAGAAAAAGTAAGGGTTGATTATCATAATTTGCTTTTATTAATATGGAGTTCATTGCGATTCTATTCCATAATTATTTCTTTGACTATAATAGATATACTGAGGCACTTGACTTCTTTATGGAAACAGTAGACTTGCTTGAAAAATCTAATCATTCGATATCGTTTAAAAAATGGGAGCCCCTGTATAATAACTTAGGACATGTACTCCGAAAGCTAAGACGCTACGAGGATGCTTATCAGTACCATCAAAAGGTAATTGCGTTATATTGTACAGTCAACAGTTGACTCGTAGTGCACTTTGAGAGATGGATTTTTCGTAAACAGGCGTTGGTGTTATGTCCATCGAATGCTTCAACCCATACGTCGATTGGACTTATACATGCTATTACTGGAAGAACTGAGCAAGCCATTGAATCATTTCACAAGGCATTATCCATACGACGGGACGACGCTTGTAGCAATACTATGTTGCGTTATTGCATTGAAAAATTAGTCGAGGAATCGAACGGTACTAAATGATCAAACTAACTAAGAGCAGATAACATTCCCTGTAGTGTAAATTGTGCATTGTTTCAAATAACTGACTGTAACAGATGAGGATGAAGATCTTTTACTTGTCTCCGAAGGAGAGATGAGTGGTCCTGAAAATGAAGAGGAAGATCCGGGGAAGGGTAGAATATTACGGAGGAGACCGAGAGCGTATCCATCAAAAGCGCTAGACTTAACTCCTAAAGCGTCAGAGAGTATGGACATCTCAAGTAGTTCATCACAAGTAAAAGCAAAACCTTCTAAAGCTTCTGCCCCCGATGCACCTGGTCATCTTCGGTTTTTTAAAACCTCTCTCTCGAAGCTTGATACTAGTGGTACTGGTAAGCTAGTTTAGTAATTTGTCTTGATAAAACTTTATTTCTAATCTAGTTCCCCGTTACACCGTTCAATAATTTTCAGACTTCAATGTTTCAAATAATCTATTTACTGTTCCACGTCACACGTCAACTCCTGCTGCAGCTTTAGGTACATTGATGACTCCGGACTTAGGTATTATTAATAATCCATTGCACACTCGGCTTCTCATTAACTTTCCACACACAAAAAACTTTCTTACGTTGTTACAGGGAGAGGCAGTTTATCGTCAGAAAGTTTAGACACTCCTTCAGATTTAAGAATAAGGCGAAGAAGAACTAATAAGAGAGAACTTAGAACACCATCAACTCCAATAGGAAGCCAAGAGACTGAAAGATTAGCAACGACGAATTCAGATGACGACAATAGCTAACCTATACTTTAACTAAGCTTAAATCAATCCTCCAGTGTTCGTTACTTCTAATATTATTATTATTGTTGATTGCCATTTACTCATCATTTTTGCTCTTAAAGTTATCTAAATCAAATTAACACTTAAATAAGGCTTACATCTTTAAAACGCTTTCATTATCATGAGCACTATATAAAATTGCTAATTATTTACACAAAATATTGTATTCATGGCATACATACCCCTAAAACTTAAGTGAATCAGTAGTTGCATACAGCATGTAAGTAAGCTAGCGAAAGAGCGAGACTTTTAACTATTGTTGTAAAGAATTAATTGCTGCTGCATTTCTTCGTAAACGGGAAATGATGCAAGCAAAGCTCTCCAAAACCTTATTTTATCTTTCACATATCCAGCAGCTATACATAACCTGCAGTTCCGGCCCTTGAAGCTACACAAACCACCGTACCGGTCAGAGCCACTGGAACTATTCCTGTACCAGCTGAAACAAAAAGCAATCCTTAAATATCTCTTGCACTTCAAAAATGCAAGCCTTAGCAGCTATTCCACAACTTAAGTTAATAACTTAAGAACATTCCTATCAGCAGTACAAACTCCTGTAGAACCGACAGTCCAGCGAAGATACTTCTACCAGCGATGGTAGGAACAGGAGGTTGAGCTGCAGCAGCGAGACTCTTTCATAACGCCAATCGTCACAAAACCCAGCACTGGTGCGACGTAGACTGCAGTCCGGACTACCGGCTCGGGTGCGTGTGCTGTAAATTAAGTATCGTGAATGACGTGCATGCATTATATTAAAATTCAAACCGATCGTCCAGTATATTTTTGTAACAATATTAACCGTCGTTCACTCTTTATTCATAATAATTGTTATGTAGTGGCAAATATCCATTAAACCAACGCTTAAATATGCTATACATTTTAATACACTTTCATTATTCACTTTGTATAAAAGGTATCGTTAAAAATTACAAAAATATTGAATTCCCTGCACCCAACGCTTTGACGTATCTGATACGCTACTTAGCGATGGAGATTGTGACGACTTGCGAGAATTCATTGCTGCGTTTCGAAAACTCAATAGCAATTAGGATAGTTAAAAGCTTACAAAGGTCTACATTACTTTATTTTTAACAAATCCTGCAACGCAACGTCCCACGTATCCAACAGCTCCAGTCTTATAGGCTCCATAGGCCACCACTCCAGTCACAGCAACTGGAACAACTCCCACAACAGCTGAAACAAGAATTAACGAACATTGTGAACATCTTGCACTTTTGAAATGACTCCGTAAAATAATTATCATCCCAATTCTAAAACACTTCAAAACTTTCTGCTTACCAGCAGCACCAGCACCAGCAGCACCGACAGACTGCATTCCAGCGAAGGCACTTCCAGCAGCGACGTTAGGAATAGCAGACTGAGCTGCAGCAGCGAGACTCCCTTTAAGAACTCCAGTCGCTGTGAATCCCATCATCGGTGCGACGTACGACGCTGCACCTGCCCCCAGTGCCCCCAACTTTGCTAAACCCCATCCAACCCCGTTCACTACGGCTAATGCGGACGCAGGATCCATCCTTCGTAATTCTTCAAAATGTGTTTTCTTATTTGTTAACAGAAAGTAGTATTGCGTAGTTTCTCAATAGGCAGTGATTGAGTGGTCGCGGGTTGCGTGCAATTAATGATTACTAAAAATATATATTAGTTTGCGTTTGGTAGAACAAGTGCAATCAGCAGTGTTGTGTTGTGTGTGTATCACTTGTGCATGTGTGTTTATGGGATAAACAAAAACAAAGAAGGGATTTGGAGAGGCAGACACCACCTAGTCGTTTCAGCAGGGATGCACTGACGAGCGAGCGGCTACTTCTAATCTCCTCTCCTTTTTATATATGACAAACAATGCTATCTGGCTACTGCCACTACTGCAATAAAAATCACTAATTTGGTTTTTTGAAAATTGGAAGTATTTTGAATTCAAAACACGTATAGAATTGTACCCAAGATATTGGAGGCATGGAATGACACCAATTTTGAAATGTGAAGGGCACGAAGAAACGAGGATTAAGTAAGGAGAATTATTTTATTATTCAAAATTCAAATCTTAAAATCATGATGTTCAGGTGAAAAATACACAAATACAAAAATGAGGGTTCTTTGTAGGTGGTGAAGTTCGTGCGAGAAATTAAGCTAGTAGGTTTCTGAAGTTATCTGAGGTGTGTGTGGTTTGCCAGATTTGGTGAACAACGTGGAGCCGTTTCTTTCGATTTGTGGTCATTTTAAGGTAAACATTGACGAAGATGTGACACTAGAATTTATACATTTGTATGTGTACATCAGTCCTACTGATTTCCGAACGTTAATGCTTAAATATGTTTCGTCTTTGTTTTTCAGCGAGCTGAACAAAACGGATGCAAATGTGTGAATTGGAAGAGGAATGGCTTTTTAGTATTAATTTAGTCGTTAAGTTAAAGTCCAGTTTAAGGTAAATGGTTTGAGGTTTTAAGGAATTACTTTCAAAGTTGTGACTGATTTTGTATTAAGTTTTTGTTTTGATGTGATGTAGGTAAAGGGGAATGCCATTTCCCGTTAAGAAAGGCAATTTGAGGGTCAGGCGTCGAAGTCCTGTTGCGTCATCGACAGCAGCAGAAAAGAAGACAAATTCTAAAATTCGCAAAGCTATTAGACCACCGCGACGGTCTAATCAGCGATCTTCCTATTCTAATGCCACGAATGAGTGTCAAACGAACTTAGCAGATACAAGTGAATCTTTTTCGGTGCATAATGACTTAAAAGTTACCGAAAATTGTCCTGTGGCCAAGTTAAATAAGATAGAAAATCGATCACTTAAATCTAAGACTTACAGTGAAGAAAAGAGAAGCCTAAACGAGTCAAGGGTTCAAAAGAGTGATATTTTAAGCAAGTCGAAGAATCTAAAGGTTTCACCAAAGAAATCCTTGTCAGATAACCAGGAAAATGACGTAAAGCTTTCATCCCCTTCCAATTGCTTTGTTGCAATCACTTTTGAGGAACGAATGAACGCGGAGATTGCAATTATGAAATTAAGGAAAGGACAAAGGAACGAAAATATTTCAGATAGACTTTCGAAGGAAGATAGAGAAGATTCGGATTTATCATCATCGACTTCAGAATATGACGATTCTCAGTCAGATGATGATGATAAATCATTTGAGCCGTCGAGAGCGTACCCGTTTCGAAAGAAGTCGACAACATCTCACAAGTCTTTATCATCTCGATCTTTTGCTCATGTAGCAAGTTCGAATTCTTCGGCGGATTCTTCCAGTGAATCTCTACCGGATCTAGATTTCCCAATCACTGGATCTTGGACAACAACCACTGCAACGTTCTCAACCTCAACGTCAGGTAGTAAGCCAGCTTTAAGTGAAACCAGTTCTACTGGTTATAAAAAACGCTCTCTAAGTGGAAATAATAGTACGAGTTCGTGTAACAACGGAAGTGTTATTAATGAATCAAGACTAAAGCCAGCAACTGTTATGGGATCAACTCAGTCAAAATCGAATGAAGCCTCCAGTTCGAGGAAACCCAGTCCGATTGTGTCTAGGAGCTTACGGTCTAGTGATGGAAACCATAAAATTTCCGATAGTGCTCATTCTGTGCCCGAGAGTCCTAACAAGCACAGTACCAGAAGTTCTCCAGAGAGAAGTAGTAATCGCAGTTCAATAGAGAAACTTGCTGCAGCTGCAAGTAAATCATTATCTGCAGCAACGGACCACGAAAAGTCATATTCTTTGCGATGTCTGGATAAGAAAGACTCTAAACGATCTAGTCTGCCGGGTTCGAGTACTGTCATGACTGCTCAGCAAGACGACAACCAGGGAACTCAAGTATTCTCGCAAGTTGATCTTGTTCCTGCGCCCGTGGTTGTTCAAAAGAGAGGACGAGGACGTCCACGAAAATACCCTTTGGTTGTTCCACCAAAGAGTTCTGAATCTTCAGTTCCTGCTGGCCCTCAGGCTGTGTTGACTCCACCAGTGGTGTCTACAGTGGATAGCGGCAAATCACCTGAGAAGCCATCTACTCCTTTAACACGCAGTCAGCGTCGAGCTAAACAGCCTGAAAAATCGAAATCGTCTCCTTATAAGGCAGATAAGAAAGATTCTAGTATTGAAGAAAGTCTTCCTAGCCAAGATATAGAAAAGAAGCCACTTCATGCCGTAAAACGGCTTGATGGAGGTGTCAAAAAGAGTCGTGTTCGGAATGCGTTGGCAGCAAGAGCACGACAGAGTAAGATGATAGCGAAGTCTCGAGTTCTGCACTCAAGAAAGAGGCATGCCGAATCCTGGAGAGGAATAAAAAATAAGTCGAGTAAATCTGAAGAATCGGTCGAAGAAGTGTCAGACCAAGATCTTAACTCGCCATTGAATCAAGACTTGTCTGAGGAATCGAGTAATGAAAAAGAGACAAGTGAAGATTTTCAAACTACGGAGCATAATTCAGAATGCACCTCCAACGGGAAATGGAACTGTGATACCAAAGAAGTCGCGAAGGCCAAATGTGACGTTTGCAACATTACGTTTACCAGAAGATTTAGCCTAACGAAGCATCTAAACACAAGACAGCACCATAAAAAGGCTCAGTTGCATAGGTTAGGTCTGACATCAAAAGACGGAAGAATCAAGCGTCTTGTAGGGCGGCCGAAATTGCGAAAGAACATTCCAGCTGTATTTTCCTCTGCAAAGCTGGAAAGTACTCATGCCGTTGACCAACAAGTTACTAAAAGCTACAGCATCTCAGAAACTGAAGCAATCGCTGCTAATGAGGATAGCATCTTAAGAATTTCTGAAGATATTGATACAATCGAAAACTACGATGAATTTGGAAACGGATATAACGATGATGATAACCAAGACTTCGATGACGACGAAGATGATGACGGAAGTTCATCTCAAGAACCAGAAGCGTGGTCTTCAGGAAAAGTTCTCGGGAAGAACGATTTCGAATGTGAAGTATGTGATGAAAAATTTACAAACAAGTTTGAATTTGCATCCCACATATGGAATCATCGTCAGGATTCAAATCTAACGTGCTCCGTTTGCGACATGAAATTCACTGATAGTGATGCATACAATATTCATATTGACGGCTCACATTTAGACACTACCAAGTATAACTGTTCCATATGCCCATCGAAGTTCAGCCGAGAAGATTACTTAAAGAAACATGAAGCTTTTCACAAGCTGAGTCAGAGTGAAAGATTCAGATGTACAATTTGCGAGAAACGATTAGGATCTCAAGATTCGCTTCAGAGACATCGAGAACTCAGACATTTCATGCCTTCAAAAAACTCTCATTCTGGAAAGATGAGGAAATGGAGAAACCACAGCGTTAACACGAGAATAACTCCAAGACTTCCAGAGTTCATCAGCTTTGACGAACCACCTGGTTTTTCAAATGATAATGATGACCATAGCCTGGGTTCTTATCTAGATGGTACACCTGTCAGGATGACGGGAGTTTCGGTTCCTCGTAGAGAAGAAGAAGAAAGTCGCCCTAAGGAAGTATCATGCAACAAGTATGACATCGTACCTCTGATCGCTCCTGAAGACTACGGAAGAGAAATACCAGTGGAAATTTACAATCCTCGTGCAGGAACGAATAGCCACGGACATACAAATGCATTTCCCTTGGACATGGAATCATTTGGAGTTCCATCTGACTATAATCGAACGATATCCATGGGATGTGGGTACAAGACTGCAGTTGTTAACAACAAAGATTTTAAGTTCAACTCTCTACAATGTACTGATTGTAGAAAAGTGTTTCAGAACAGGCGATCCCTGTACAATCATTGCAAGTATTTTACCCAAGGAGAGAGGCATGCTTGCCATACGTGCAAGAAAATTTTCAAGTTCAAACATCATTTGAATCGTCACATGTTACGGCACACTATGCAAAAGGATTCAACCTCTAAATCTCTCATTGCAATTCGTAAGCCGTCATTCTTCAAGCATAGAAAGATGCCTGGAACTCATCGAAATATACCAAAGCTAATGCCTATTGCCTCGCCACAACTGAATCCCATAGAAAACTTATCGTCCACCGGTGTGCTTCCCACCTCTAGCACCTTCCGTCTGGAAGACATTCCACAGTCAAATGGTCATTCATTGTCCACAGAAGATTTCTTCAAACCCATTTCTGTTGGAATCTTACCAGATGGATCCCTCATTCCTGCAGGCGAGTCATCCTCCTCTGTACTAACGAAACAGAACACAGTAAGTAAAACCTGGAATGGTAAACTTAGTTACAAGCAACACTCTTGTGAACTGTGCTCGAAAACATTTACCGAAAAGAAAACATTAGATGTTCATATGTACTACCACCAGAAAGAAAATCTCTTGAGTTGTCCAGACTGTGAAGCTAAGTGCGAACGAAAGAATGACTTGGAGCTTCATTTTCGGTGTCACGTGAAAAGAACCCCATTTTTCCTATGCTACGTCTGCTTTAAGCCATTTAGATGGAAGAAGGATATGGTTCGTCACGTAAGAAAGAAGCATCCCGAAGAACGAACTTATAGGTGCCTTTACTGTCAAGACAAATTTAGAACTAGTGAGGATTTAACGTGCCACGTTGCAGACAGTCACCCTGAGCACCGCAGTTTCCCTTGCGACTACTGCGGTCGACGGTATGCTCAAAAACGATATTTAATCCTTCACATTCAAAATCAGCATGGACCTGCAAACAGTTCCGGAATGGTGATGATGATGAGCCCAAGTAATATTCTTCGAGATGAAGACAACGATGACGGTATGGATTTAGGAGATGATTTTGAAGTTGAAGACGGAGCTATAGATGATCTAGGAGTCGCAGACATGCATGAAGATGAAGAGGATGCCTCACTTAATCAGTCATCATTGGATACGGAACATTCTTATAATCTTAACGTAAGCAAACTTGAACATCATCTGTGATTTAAGATGGTTTTCTACTGACTCTTAGACTGCTATGTGAATCAAATTAACTTTTGCAATGTGTCGAAAGTTTTAGTTGGTCGGAAGTCTTCCCAACAACTTCTTGTATACAGTTATTTTGCTGCTAATAATGGCTAAATCACTTATGTTGCACTAATGATAAAATTAAGAACCTACTTAATAGTTTTGGTATTAAAGATTATTAAACTCTATAAACTAAGAACTATACAATTTATTTATACAATGTGATAGTTTCTCGATTTAGCATTTTAGAACAAGCTTACTTGCTGAATATAAAAGTTATCTGCAATCAACTTGTTAAAAGTAATGTTTACGACGGATATACCATGTACAATATTGACTACGTATTACATTATTACATGTTATAATTTTTGACTTCGTTCCTTATGTTAACAGCAACTAAGTTTATTAATGAGGTTTAAAATACATTTCATAGTTAATTCGCCTATGTGGTGCAAACTTGCATGATGCTTTCGATTAGCATAACGATATTTCGAGGAGTACAATTTTAGTTAATCGTAGCTCGTTCTAGCTGTATAATTTACGAAATAAATTAAACAATTCCTTACTCTCTTACTTCATTCTACTTTCCGGTGATTTCATTATTATGTACATCCCCCATATACCTCAATATTAGCATTGACATTTCATTCGTTTTGCCTTAAACTGGAGTCACCTTGGAATAATTTCTTGACATTTGATATCCACCTCTACCCATCCAAAATCAATATCATATCATTCTACAGATATAGATACACTTTGACTCGATTTTAACTTGGGATTCGTTGAGTAAAATCTAATCGTGTATTCTTGAAAACAAACAGTCATTGGAATGTATTGTGTTCGCTCAAGTTCACTGCGTAAAGCTGCCAGAAACAACTTTCATGACTTTCACCAACGTGAACTTCTGTTCTGGTTCTGCTTTCTTCTTTCACCTGCATAAGCAGTAGTAGTCAAGACCGTGTCCCGGGTGACTGTGGGCACAACAGTGGCTCAACATCAACAGCTTGCTTCCTCTTTTGCAAGATTATGTACGGCTAAGTGACAACCCAAACCAAGTTATTGACAACCATCTCATTCCCTTTCTTGTTTACCCGATGTATAACTGTCAGCAATTTATTTTAGGCTTTCGGTACCTTATCTAGATTATTATAATACGTAATTTAAGGTTCTTTGAAACCATTCTTCTGCGATGACTAACACACTCCATGAAACATTCACTCATTATAAAGCTTGCAGCTACTACTTCAAACTGAACAATTATAATTGTTGAAATAGCGTATTTGATCATGTCACCTCCGTTCATCCCAGACTACAAGAAATCTTTCATAACGAAGCAATTTCTTCAAACATGTTTTGGTGGCTTGAAATTCTTCTCTCCTCTACCTTTCATAATCATTCAAGTTATACTCTTCTTGGTGCCTCTGGTAATATTGGTTCCAGTGAGTTTGGGAACTGCAGAGGCTAAAGTGAAAGCAATTGTCACGGGATGCAGTATTTTCTTGATTGACTTTTGCTTATGCATGGGAATAAACTATTTGAAGCGGGCAAGGAGTCAGAATAATGTTACACCTGTGGAAGCAGGAGTTGGAAGTGAAGGAGATGCTGTTGGTGCTACAGGATCTACTGGAAACATAATGGCAGCTATGACCGTTCTCTCACACCCTGAAGAAGGTTTTGTTGGAAATAGGGACACCAACTTTCTCTCGGAGGAAGATGAGGTGAGAAATTCGTGAAGATTTTTTTGCCATTCGAGTTCTCAAAAAACATCATGAAAAATATCGCAGGTTACAAATGAAGGGCTGTTCAAGCCAAGTACATGGTCCTTCATCGCACCGAATGTGACTTTCGGAATTAAATACTTCACTGGGCTGCTTATGTCTTCATGCGCTTTCGGATTGTGTACACCTCTGCTAACTTCTAAAGTAAGCATTTCTTACGTCACTTCAAAAATATATAAGAATCGATTTCCCTTCAGTTGTCGTTAGATTTCCCACCGATAATCCAAATTAACATTTAATATTTAGGAAATTCCTGCCGTGTTGAGAGGATTCGACCTGTTCGCATTGAGTATCGCACGGTACAGTGCTGTTCTGAATGCTCCATCGGAAATAGCGACCTTCAACCTGGCAGCAAGAAAGCATCTCGTGTATCGGCCATTCTATGCTGCATTCTTGGGCGTTTCATATGACATGTTTATTCAGTAATATTATAGTAAATCTTAAGATTTGACGAAATCGAGTTCGGTTTAACTGTTTTGAATTCATAAATTTAGAAACTTAAGCTCAAAAGATGAAAGATACACATCAGTCTTAGCACATGGAATAATCCTGGCCGTCCTGCCAGTTATCTGGGCATCTGGAATTCTACCTTCTTTAGACGCTTTATTTCCTTGGATTGTTGAAACTGTAAGACTTACGTGAAATGCTCGATACTCATTGTAGCTTTGATTACAAAAATGCTTTGGTTTCACATGGCAGATTCTTGGATTGATATCTGTGGGATCTCTTAACGTGTACTACTTCGGAACAGTTTTAAGTTTGATAATCTCTGGGCTTTGTCCTATAATAGTCTTTGTAATAACCCACGATCCTCTCCTAATCATACTGATGGAATGCCTGTGCGGGTACATTATTTCATGCGACATAGGTCTGTGAACAATTCGTTGTAACCTTTCATCATACACATGTAACGATTACCTATAAAAATTCCACAGGTCGCATAATTACAATGAAATCTTCACTCTGTGAGGAAACACCTACCAAATCATTTCTGAGAATACTCGTTCAACCTGTACTCATAATTTCTACTTCGCTGATATGCGTGCTTTTGGTGTGGAAAACAATGTCTGAAGTCGCAACGTACGAATGGCAGCTTGGATTTGCAGTAGTATCGCTGATAGTCTCGATATCTTCGTGGATATTTCAAGATGCAGTTAGCTCGATTGATCCAGAAATCTCAAAGGTGTTTTTAGTTCCAATGTCCATATTATACGGACTCATTCAGTTCGTACTCCACATTTGGCTAACCTTAGCAATGAGGCAAGATGACAACAATTGGTCTTCAATCACGCGATCTGCTGAGGAGTTTAATCTTCGTCAACTGGTCCCTTTCCTTCTAACGATACGCGCTTTCTCTGTGGCTATTTGTGAACCTCGACTCAGTTCTGTCGACTATACGATAGCTTTTCTTTGGAAAACTTCAATGGGAGAGTCCAAGAATATGAGTTTCGTAGTTGTTTTGTTTATTGTCTCACTAATTACTAGGCGAATCATAAGATTTATGAAGTATTTAAAGATGTTCTTCTCAATCTGGAATGCAAGCTTGATTTCGAATTTAATTGAAGCTAAAGTTGTTATATCAGGTACAATAATTCAGCTATCAAATAATGCATCATCAAAGAATTAATTAACCTCTCACATATGATGTTTTTATTACGTTCCTAGCGATGGCAATTGGTTTCCTTCCTATTTCCATTCTATCGATTCTACTTGCCTCCGTGTGCGAAGGATTCACAGTTACTCCATTGTTCACTCTTCCCATCTTGCTTCTTAACTTCCCTCGACCGATGTCATTTTGGAAGGACAAATGGTTTCCTTCAAGAAACAACACGGACAAAAGTCTGGAGATCACACGAATCACTCCTGATTTGGAAACAGTCGACTGGAAGATATATTCTGAAATCGGACCTCTAATAGCCAGAAGTATCGTAAAGAAAGCTCACAAATTCAAACTAAGTATGCTCCAGACAGTTACACTTAATGGGAATTCGCCGATTATGTCTGCTTTAGTTAATTTATCATGTTACTTACAGAACTTACCAAAGGTAGCTGCTATCTTGCCCGTTACGAAGACAGGCTCATATTCATAAGAGTTCTTTCTTGCTGTTGGAACTTTACTTACATTCAGATTAAAGGATTGGAAATGCAAGAGCAAACCTCATGTCATCATCAGGTAGGAATGCCTATTTTATTATTAATGATGTCAATTAGTACACACAGTAAAAGTGAACCAATGACATGACATACAACAACAACATCACATAATAATGATAATAAACATATGAATTAACATAATTATTCCTATATTACGCAGGAAGCTGCAGAAGTTGATGAGAAGTTGGAAGATTCTTTGGATACAACCTATTTGAAAAAATACTTAGCACGATACACCATCAGCAATCTCTCTCCAAGATTTTCGATCAAAGTACCAACTTACTCTGAGTCCAAATCTAGTGTCGCCAATCTAACGAACCCACAGGATAAATCAATTTTTCAAGATATGTTTTATCGTGCCTTCTCTTATCTTTGGATTAAAGGCAATCCAGTTTTGAAAGGAGAATCTTATCAGAGGCTCATGGAAAGCAATAACAAAACTACTTTGGCTCAGTCTTCATCTCCAAGTGACGTGAACGCTAATAAACGTGGTGGGGGAATTCCGCCTGTCGATTCAAAGGAAATGAATCCTCTCAACAAAGATTTCTCAGTCACCAACGCTTTGTTTAAATGTACTTTACCAAGTGTGAATTTAATCAATTTGCGAACTAATAATTCTAATTCGACATCAGTCAACAATCCTTCTGCTATTCCATCTTCGACGGAAGTGCTAACAGATGCTAATGAAGGTATAGTAAATTAAGCTAATTCTTTAGTACTGTGTTAATTACATTTCTTTTAGTTGATCGTATATTACATTTAAAAGCTCCACGGAAGGCATCTGTGCACGGAGATGACCCTGCCGATCTCACTGTACTTTCAAGACAAAACGCAAGGTCTACATTAATTTCGCCAACTGGCAACAGAAGCCTCCTTTCGTCATCCTTAATGCCTTCATCATTCGAAGACAAAGATTTTACTGCTTCAGACAGACTTAGCTTGGTGTGGATTAAGCAATGTGTCGGAGATGTTATTCCTCCCAACGCTATTAAAGCGCGTGTAGAGAAACTATGTAGAAATATTTGGCTCTCTATCATGGGAAATGACCCAGGTGCATAAAACACTAAATAACATTAAACAGTTTTCACAAGATAAAAACTCTCTGATTTGAAACAATTTGATTTACAATAGATTTGGAAATCAAATTTTGGGAGTTTTTTCACGAAGACTTCATCCACAAAATCAAGTCGGTATCTTCAGGGTCTACTCCTAGGAAAGTTAACATGGAGGAAATCACTTTGAAAGCTTATAGGTAGTTCTGAAGATTATTTATTGACTGAAAAATATGGTACAGGCAACAGAACAATAGAATACATTTTTATTTCATAACTTACAACTTAGATACGCTACAAAGCTCACTCTGGATGAAATGTACTCCTCCAAATTCATTTCTGACACAACTATAATAACTCTGGATGAAGTAAAGGAAGAGGAAATATTCGCTCAGCTGACTTTATTCGAAAGAGAATATGAATTTTGCACGAGAGACGAGATCCCTTTGAAGCTTCACGAAAGGACGAATCGCATCATTAGCATTGTTAAACATCCAAATTCATCAGATGTACACGATTCCATAATGCGAATTCTAAATTATGAAACTGAAGGAGTTGAATTCAGAGTAGGACAAATGGACCAATTTACTGTGGAAGGAATTTGGTCTAATCTCAATTTAGAGCTGCTCTACTTCACTTCAGATGACGATGAAAGATTTTCGATACAGGTAATCTAAATCTAGATTTACGTGTGCATGACTTAATGGGAATTATCACGCTTCTCATCTATCAAATAATCCACTCTCTTTTTCTTTACAGAGTGACAGACAATTACTGAGAAATATTGTTACACAATGTGCCAAAACGCCCCTCGGCTATCCTGTTTATGATGCTACGTTTCGAATCAATCTATTTGATTTTTCTGTGACTGAGGTGAACTAAACGAGGCTTTTGTTTTATGGTCCCAAGATCCAACAATACAAATAGTGAAGGTGCTATTAAGAGCCTAATGACCTTTTACTGAGCTTACGTGCTCAATATATGAACCCATTTGTTATTTGCAATTCTGAAACTGAACACTCTGAATCAAAAAGACTGCACACACTGCTGGATGAAAGTATATATGAAAGGTTATTGACAATCCCGAAACAAGAAACTTGTAATATAAGATTTACTTTCAGTTTCATCTGAAACTGGTTTCACACATTAACAGCGCTTAAACTTACTGCGAATCTCGCATCTTTTACCTTACAGGAGTGAATGTATCAAGAAACCGATTAACTTTAACTTTCAACTAGGAATATTTATAAGTTTTGTCAAGTAACTTTCTAATGTAATTTTAACTTAAAATAACTCCTTCAGAATTAAATTTTATACCCTGTTTTTTGCATGCATAATAAACAAGTCTTGGACCATACTTTAAAGTTACTGAATAAATAAATATCCTTGCATTGCATGAGGGAAACAATGAAACAATGAAGTTAACTTTTTGTTATGCAAAAAGTAATCTTCAATGTCTAACAGTTCTTTTCTGCCAACTGTCAACGCTTCCCTCTTTTAATCTTTTGATCTCCTACACGACACACGGCTCTTCTTTTCTTGTCTACATTAAATCATAATTGTCATCGTGTATATGTTCGCAGTTCTTCTTTAATCAATTGATTCGGGTTTTTGACTTGATACTCGCAAGGGTCAACTGCCGTATAAACATGCAATACTTCCAGATACGATCTTTAAGTGACTAAGCAGGGTGATGTGACTTCTGGTCGTGACGATCACCGGTGGTCGCAGCCACAATCAAGAAACAGGGAATCCAGTTAGTTCAGTTTCTTATTATTTGGTTTATGCAATGTAATATATATTACATGTGATCCCGTGTTGAGTTTTGCACGGAATACATTTCCAGTCTAAATCAAAATGTTGCATGCATGAAAGAATGCGTCTTAAAGATATCGTGATATAATGAAATGATTTTTTTTGAGACGATATGATTGCTGTTCTCGACCTTATGAAGTTAGTCCGGTTTTAGAGTAGAATATTCGCGTTGGGATTAATCATTTTAGTCTCATGGTTGCGTGCTCATAATTATCATATCTTAGCGTTCAATTTGTCCTAAAAGTTTTATGCTCCTCAGATTTTAACTTCACTAACTTCCTCAATCTGTCTTTGCTTCAGTCTTAAGTTAACTTTGGCTTGAGAACAGCTTTTGATTTTTGGGGTCTCTACTTTAAGCCAGCAAAGTTTGCAATACATTAATTTATATAATACTTGTTATCTATAAGGCACAATAACGCATGATGCAGTCTAATAAATACAGAATGGGTCTTCGATTAGGATTAATAAGGTAAGAATTATAGTAATACACAACTTAATAAGACAAAATTAAAAGTGTAATATTGATTCTTGATTTGCCCCATAGTCTCATCGTTATCGTTAACCTATCTGTCGGACACAGTTTTGTCGCTGTAAATGATAAGGGAACTAAATTATCAGCTACTATTAAAAAACCTGAGAATGATAAGCGAGAATATCGAGGATTAACTTTAAAAAACGAAATGAAAGTATTACTTGTCAGCGATCCAGCTGCTACTAAAGGTGCTGCATCCCTGACAATTGCTGCAGGTATGTTTACTTTTGTAGCCAAATGGAATCTTTAACAATGCTACAACTGTATGAATATTTTACAATGAATGTTTTCGGAAATTTTAGGAGCCATGAATGATCCTAAAGATCTTCCTGGACTAGCGCATTTTACAGAACACGCTGTTTTCTTGGGTAACGCTAAATACACAGAGGAAAACGGATTTTCGAAATTCCTAAGTGCAAATAGTGGTACCAGGAATGCTGTTACATTCCAGGACGGCACGAATTTTCATTTCAATGTTGCTCCTAGTTCTATTAAGGAAGCATTGGACAGGTATGTAATCCTTAATGGGTTTCCTTACGATTTCAGTGCCCAAGAAAGTTGGTTTAAGCTTTATCCTCTGTTGATTATTTGCAGATTTGCGCATTTATTCATTTCTCCACGATTCACAGAATCGTCTCTGGAAAGAGAAGTTCAAGCCGTTAATTCAGAAAACGAGAAAAACATTCCTAACGACGGTCGTAGAGTAGAACGAGTTGATGCATCCACAGCGAACCCTGATCACCCGTATTCGAATTTCAGGACAGGTGACTGTTTAATTTATAATCTGATTAAATTTTGGAGTTCACATAAGAAAAAATAATAACACTTTTATTATCCTATTCAGGGAGTCGAGAAACATTGTGGACTATTCCAAAATCAAAAGGAGTTGATGTCATGAAAGCAGTTATGGATTTCCACGATAAATACTACTCAGCCAATTTGATGACCTTATCTGTCATTGCTCCCGATAATCTGGACTATTTGCAAACGTTGGTTGAAGATATATTCCTGAACATTCCTAACAGAGAAAGGGAACGACCGTATTGGCCCGAAAATCCATATGGTCCTAACCAACTTCAAACACAAGTAGAAATTGTTCCTGTCAGCGATCTGAGGTCCTTATCAATCACATTCCCAATTCCTTACACCAACGACCAATACAAGACATTCGTGAGCTATAAATCCTGTCAAATTATGAATTTATTAATTGGGGTTTCTCTGATCTAAAGAATTTTTTTCTACAGCCTACCCTTTACTTAACATACCTTATTGGACACGAAGGCGAAGGAAGCTTGTTGTCCTTGCTGAAAAAAAAGAACTGGGCAACATCTTTGGTCGCAGGTCCCGGAGTAGATTGCAGAGGATTTGCCACATTTAAAGTAGCTGTCGGATTAACACTTGAAGGATTTAACAACACCGAAAGTGTCATTTGTCACGTCCATGAGGTTCGTTTTTGGACTTAAGCTGCAAGATTACTGTATGGCAATGATGCAAAATTAATCATTTAAACTTTTTGTCTGCCTCATCTAGTACATTCACATGCTTCAAGAGAAAGGCCCTCAGGAATGGTACTGGGAAGAAATCAAGGATATCGTCGCAATAGGCTATCGCTTCAGAGAAAAGAGCTACGCTACTAACCTTGTGACTGATTTGACTGCGCGCATGCAAGTAAGATTCATCAGAACATCAGAAGATTAGAAACTAGAATTAAACAAAAACTTATGTAATGTTTTCAGAGATATCCGATCGAAGATGTTTTGACTGTGGGAGCAGTTTTAACGGAATACAAACCAACCTTGATTACAAACATAATGGATTCTCTTGTCCCTGAAAATAGTCGGTATGTTTAGAACTTTAGACTAATGAAAAAAGTTGGAGGAGATGAGGATGAGGATGCAAAGATGGAGGTGTACAAAATGAAATTACACATTAAAATTGCAGGATTGTTTCTGTGTCGAAATCTTTTGAAGAGAGGGCTAATTTGACTGAGAAGTATTACGGTGTCAAGTACAGCTTGAGTAAGATTGAACCTGCGCAAATACAGGTAAAACATTAAAATGATTAAAAAATTTTGGAATCCATACAACCTGAATAATATGGATGGACCAATATGATTTGAAATTTGAATAGAAATGGAAGACGTGCACCAAAAACGAGGATTTCTTCTACCCTCCAAAAAATGAATTTATTCCATCCAAGTTCGATGAAAAACCTCGTGTGGAACCGGTAAGTAAAAGCATTTGTAATCTTCGTGCAGTTTTGACTTCTCCCGATTATGGGTCAAATCTTAACCGTAAGATATTTCCTCTCCTCCTTGTAGAAGATGAAAATTCCTCTCATTATTAATGACACCGAATTTTCAAAAGTATGGTTTTTGCAAGACAATGAGTACATGCTTCCTAAAGCGGTCGTGAGTGCAGAAATATACAGGTATAAAATAATTTTGGACCTGACTGTGTGTACCTGCGTAAATTAGTATTCTTAAAACACGAATTGATTTCGATTTTATTATACAGCCCACTGGCTTACTTGGAGCCACTGTCCACTTGCCTCACCTATATTTTTGCCCATTTGATAACTGACTCGTTGTCGGAGTTCTCATACAACGCTCATCTAGCAGGATTTGGGTATAGTATAGTGAACACAGCTTACGGACTTGATGTAAGAAATTTAACTGGCTTTTGTCTATTTAAATCATGCAACTTCACGAAAATGGAAAGGACTAATCTTATTTGAAATTAAAGGTTCGGGTAAACGGATATGACGACAAGTTAGGAATACTTCTCAACAAGATCCTGGAGAGCATCGCCAACTTTGAAGTGAATCCCCAGAGATTTGAAACGGCAAAGGATTCATACGTGAGATTCTGGAGGAGTAAAGGTGACGAAGAACCTTCGGATGTGGCGAATTCTCAGCTCACTAATATCTTGCGAGAAAAGCGTTGGACCTTTGAGGAACTGCTGAGAGTATCACAAGGTATTTCAGTTTAAACAGTTTGAAACCAAGCGATCATAAAAATCACAGCTTTATATTCTGATCTACGCATGTTTGCAGATGCAACTCCCGCAAGAATGACTCAATTTACCAAAGAATTCATTTCCAGACTGCGATTCCAATGGTTGTTTTACGGAAATCTTTCACCAGCCGTAAATCAATTAAGATTTATCGTAAAATCATTTTTTTGTTATTTAAGTTAACCGTACTTAGCGTTTAATGTGGTGTTATTAAAGGAAGCCTTGCAGATGGCTGCAGATTGTCAGAGTCATTTCGAAAAGCGAGGAAGTCAAGCTCTTCTTCCAGCTCAAATATTCAGACTACGTGATGTCGCTATTCCAGAAGGCAAGTACTGATACTGAAATACTGATATACGGTCCGATCATTGAGATTAAAATTGACCTTATTTATGCATTTTGTTCAGGAACCGATTGGCTTTACCGAAAAGAACTTAAGACACACTCTAGTTCCAGCGTAACAGTTCTGTACCAAACAGGAATGCAAAGCAACCACGAAAGTGTCATTCTTGGATTACTGAATACCTTCTCCTACAGCATGTCTTACGATCAACTGAGAACAAAAGAACAACTGGGATATACTGTGGGAACTCTAGTCCGTAAATTCCGAGGAAGTCAAGGATTCCAGATCCTCGTACAGGGAAATAGACACCCTGCGTTTGTGGAATCACGAATCGACAATTTCCTTATGGGATTAGACGTTAGTCAGTCTTAAAATGAAACTTATTAAACCTTCTCATTCTGATCTGATGAAATCTGCTTGCAGGACTATTTCGGCAATTTAACTCAGCAAGATTTTGAAAAGCACAAGGCCGCATATGCTGTTCGGAAAGCTCAAAAGCCAAAAACTGTGTTGGAAAAGGCTCAGTCCTTGTGGTCTGAGATTCTTCTCGAAAGCTACAACTTCGAAAGACAAGAAATGGAGTTAGCAGAAATACCCAAAGTTACACTTGAAGAATTTTTGAATTACTTCCGAGTACGATTTTATTTAATCCCCAAACAAGTTGAGATCAATCACACTGTGTTACTAACAAACCTTTTCAACTGACATTTTTAGGAAAGAATCGGCCCACATGCACCTAAGCGAAGGCGGTTGTCAATCCACATAATCTCAGTAGCAGAAGGAGGAGCAGGTCAAAAGACCTCCAATGAAATCCAGACGTTCGTAGAAGACTTAAATACTCGAATGGTACAATTCAGTTTCATACTTTAAATAGTTAAACTAGAGTTCGATGAGATCCTGAATTAATCATAATTTCTTTCGAAATCCAGGAGGAAATCACCGACGTGCCATATTGGAAGAAACAAATGTATCTTTATCCATCATATCAACAAGTGATTCTTTCTCCGTCTAATGAAACTATCAGTATGAAATCTGAGAAATCAAAGCCAGCGATGCTTCTAGTGGCCAGAAACGTGAAGGCTTAAATCTTCACTTGATAAAGCTCCGATTCCAATGCAAATGCCCATTCCCCCCTCATGAATGCAAAACAATTATAACCGTTTAAAACTCATGCTTAATGCAAAATATGTACATGTCATTTTGACTCAATAAAGTTGTTAGCATTTGCCTTCAAATATGTCCAATTCATAATACGAAACGCATCATCGGGCAACGCACACAGGACGATGAAGTAAGTCAGTGGCGTCGTCGCGTGGGAGAATAAAAGTTCTACATGGCTGATGGTGAAGAAGATTGCGAGGAGAGAAAAGGAGAACACTTTTGATTACTGCAAGAATGACTACCAACGTGAGAAAGCTGCTAGACGAAATTCGACAAAGTCGTGAGTGTGTCGAAAATGACCAGAGGGACTGTCAAAACGGTTAATATATATAATTCATTCATTTC
Organism: Isotomurus pseudopalustris; assembly: GCA_034698685.1. Taxonomy (NCBI): domain Eukaryota; kingdom Metazoa; phylum Arthropoda; class Collembola; order Entomobryomorpha; family Isotomidae; genus Isotomurus; species Isotomurus pseudopalustris. The sequence continues at coordinate 33,029 of JAQGBV010000052.1, forward strand.
CATCGCTGGTTACAACTTTGTATTTATTGTCGACGCTGCTTTTTCGACAACAGCTATTCAGCAGCTCCACGCGGCGAAGAAAAACGTGCAAAACGCTACAAAACGGTTGAGTGCTGTTTGCAACGAGCAAAAAGAAGCGGAGGAATACCATGCAGCACAAAGCGCTGAGTTATCTTACGTGAATATCCAAGACAAGGTTGTGGCACAGGCGTTAGTTAATGTAAACAAGGAGCTTTCTAAGGCACGCCTTGACTTGGTGAGTTCGCCGTAATGTTTAGGAGTAGGTTTGCAGTGTCAAAATGGTATCTTTACATTCTGTACATTTGGATTATAGCGGAAAGCAAAGAAAGACGAGTTGGAGGTGTCGAGGAATTACCTTCAAGAAGCTGTGGAATTCGGGGGGATGTGGAACTGTTCAGAAATCGGAGAAAAAAGTCGACATGATGCAACGGTGAAGCAACGAGATGAGATGAAGCATCGGAAACATAGTCTGGAATATGGTGAGAATCGGAGATACACTGAGCTTAATTTTGAATTGAACACATCCTGTGAGAATTATGCCCAAGTAGCCCAATATGTAATCGAATTGCTGTGCTGTGATGTTGTAGATTTGAGAGAATTCTTGACGAGGGTGAGTCATTTAAAAGAAGCAGAAAAAGAGCGAGATGATTTGGAAAAACAATATTTGAATCAAGAGGACCTTGCAAAAAGGAAAGAGGATGAAGCTTATCAGCTATTGCGGGAGACAGAGGAAGTTTTAGAACAGTTGCAAAAACAACATTCTAAGGTTATGAAGCAGTGTGAAGATGAAGAGAAAAGGTTGTTTAGAATTTACAGCGCCGGAATGTTTTCAGTTTTTGTTTAACTGTACTGATTGTAAACCTTACAGACTCCAACGAAAAGTTGCTCAGAGCCAGAAATCAGTTTTATTCTGGGAACGACGAGTTTCAGAAGCGCAGAAAAACTTGGAGGAACAAGTTAGTTCCAACTCGAACCCGAACGATCAAAATTCAAGCTCCAGACAGCAGAACAATTCAATTACGTCATATACTAATAATAGCGTTGGATTAGCTTGCAATACTAATGCTAACAGAACCTCCAATTCTTGCACTAATAATAGTAGTAATTGCATGAATGACCGTAGCTCAAATTCCAAGGAATATGGCAGTGCCTGCAAGTATTCGAGAATTACTCCGGAAATTCGCTCTAACGTGCTTCCTCATTCAGCAGGTATGTTGTATATAAATTCTTGCAATCGTGTTTAAGATTTATTAATTCTGCTAGATTTTGAATTCTCTACATTGTTTGCAGGGAAGTCGATTGTGCCCTCGTCTACCACAACCTCTAGAACCTTTCAACTACCTGCCAATCACACTACACACTTTTCAAATTCATCGTCAACATCCACATCATCCACTGCTCCGAAACCACTACCGAACACTAACAACAAACCACCCCCCAGCGCGACATTCACACGCAATCAGGCAAATACCAACCCCACTCCATCGATAAGCCGATTTTTCCATTCAGTTCCAGTAACTACATCGATTTTAAATACACGAAACCAGTCATCATCGTCAAACACTGCAGGTCCAGCCCCTCAGCCACGCGTAAATCCTACTAGTAACCGAGTATTTCAATTCAAGAAGAAGTCGCCTACCAACTCAAACGTGAACTCCATGAGGCATGATACAAATTCTGAAACGGTTATCACTGGTCCTACTAGTAGATCAGTCCCAGTCACTTTAGGAACCACTCCTTTCTCCACCTTTCAGTCTGGGCGAACACTCCTCAACCCTCAAAGTCAGAAAAACATGCCATTCAATCATCGCTAGAAAACAAAATGTATTTATTTACTTTGTAAGACTAGAGGTTTACAAAACTCATTTAACTACTCAAAGAATACCCTAACTTATGGTATAGTATTATAATCGGCATCAATAGTCATAGTCATACTTCTGTTAGAGTTTTGAATCTCTTTAAAATTCATTTTGGATTCGTTAATTAAAATAAATTATATCCATAAAATAATTAATGAAATACAACTTCGATAGATCTCAATTTCTGGGTACAATAAATTGGAAGAAGCATGATGCTGAGTTAGAGAAAGGAACGGTGACATGGACAAAGCAGCGGGAGAAGGAAAGGCTGAACTCGACTCATAAACACAAACCAACAACCAACATTGCTGAGCAAGCAGGAACAATCAAGAAGACAAGCTCAAAATTGATTCATTCCAATCAACTTGTATCAAAAGAAATGCAAACACACTTGTAGTTAAGCCCAAGCAGTGCACTCATGCTTACTGTTAGTGGTTTCTTCATTTCCTGTTTATCTTAATTGCACCATTGTTCTTCATTTTTATCTCCTCAAACCACGAAGGTGAGTGCCATAAAAAAGGAGGCTTGATACTTTTCGGTGAACTGAAGGAAGAAATTTGTAACCCTTATTAAACGGCCTCAAATATCAGGATAATTCATTCGGAGAGCTCACAAGGCATAAGGTTTCTTGTATTTTACGTGACGAATTCAAATAATTATTTTTTCTTCATTTTCAGCATTTCAAACGTAGCGGCAAGCGATGGTAGGAACTGGAGTAGAGTTGAAGTACAAAGCGAGCTCATCATTCTGGAAAGCTGGAGTGGAAACGGAATTGACGTAGCTTAAACTTAAGATGTCCAGCCCATTAAAGGGTAATCCACCTTCTCCGGTAAAAAACAACTGGAGGGTCTCTCACAGCGCGACGATTACACCGTATCAATGTGACTATTGCTCGAAGAAATTCGGAGACAAAGTTAATCTCGATCGGCATGTGGAGATTTGGCATGAAGATGTTATTAAAGTCAAGGAGGACGATGATAGAGGCAAAAACTCATCTGTAGACAATTCAGAGGATGAAGATCTGTCTCCAGAAATCTCAAAGACTGGTAGAGCACCAAGTGTTCCTGAGAAAGCAGTTCCCGATGGATTCGAGGGATGTGTTGAGACTGAGGAAGATCCACAGTTCTCTTGCTCGCAGTGCGATCAGAAATTTTATAGACAAGCTAACCTAGATGTTCACACTTTGACTCATCGACCTAAGCCTTCTATTAAGAAGAAAAGACTGTCTTCCAAGTTCTCGAAGAAGAAGAAGAAGAAATCTGAGACAGCTGAAGCTGTCAAAGGAGAGTTCCCGTGTCAGTATTGCTCTAAGGTTTATTCCTACTTTTTCAATTGTAGACGTCATGAACGCACATGTCAAGAAAGTCCAGAGTTGCAAACTTCAAGAGCAAACGCCGCTGCAGCAGCAGAGAGTCTAAAGAATGCTGAAGCTGGTGACACAATGCGTTGCGAATTTTGTGCCACAAGCTGTTCATCAAGATCAAGTAGAAGATATCATGAAAAGTGGTGTTCGAAAAATCCTGAAAATGAAAAACAAAGCTCTGAGAATGTTTCTTCACCAATTGTGATACCTAGCAAGGAGGACAGACAAGAACCAGAACCAGTTATTGATTCATCCTGCACGACAGCTGTAAATGTAATATCTTGTCAATACTGTTCAAGTCAGTTCACTTGTCACCGATCTAGAAGACGTCACGAGGCGTCACGCTGTCCATCACGGCCAAATATCAACTCTAATGAAGACAGCCAGACTATTCATGTGAATTCGGCTCAGTCATTACCACTAAGTAGTACAAAACCACCATCCGGTATTGATTGTCAATATTGTACCAAGAATTGTACAAGTCGATTTGCTCTAGCACGGCACCTTAAACACCAGTGCAAAAAAAATCCAGACCGTGTCAAAGTGCAGAATAAAGGAACAGCCTCCGAGAGAAGCAGTAACCATGTGTTGGAGCCAAAAACTAGCGACTTAGATGCAGAAATGTCGACGAAGATCGATGGAGGAACTTGCAAGTTCTGCGCCAAATCTTTCAGTAACAGTTCTAACAGAATCAAACATGAAAAAATCAGCTGCCTTGTGAATCCAGAGAGTCAGATTTCATTGAAGACAGTTTCAGACGAGGGAATTGACTCGACAGAAAACGGCGAGAAGGATGAGATGGATTTAAACAGTAGTAATGATTCCAATGACTCTTCGTTTAAAACTGCTACTGGTATGACATGTCCCTATTGTTCGAAAGACTTTTCTACTAGGACGAACAGGCGCCGTCACGAGCGAACTTGTGCAGATAACCCTTCCTCCACTACGTCTTCTAAAAGTGCTCGTGTTAAGGAAGGTTCAGATGATGGTGCAGAGAAGACTGACAGCTTGAATCATCGGACTTGCCAGTTTTGTTCAAAAATATTCTCTATCGTTTCGAATAGGAAGCTACATGAACGAATTTGCTTCGGAAATCCCAGTCGTTTAGACCCTCGTGATAAATTATGCCAATCGGAAGATAAGTCACCTGTTTCAGATAGGCCAATTAGTCTAAGCATTACAAGCAGTGACCCATTTTCTTGCAAGTATTGCTCAAAGCGTTATACCGATCGGTCGAATCGCCGACGACATGAATTGAAGTGCTCTGATAATCCTGAAATAAGAGGTGGGGGTGGGGGTGCTGATGCAGAGTCGGAGAGCAAGCAACATCGCACGTGTCAATACTGTTCAAAGATCTTTTCTTTGGTGTCATATAAAAAACTCCACGAAAAGGTTTGTTCAAGAAATTCAAAGAATGTTCCGTCCCAAAACAGTGAAAGTGTGTCTCCTTCTCCTCCTTCTCCTCCTTCATCGTCGAAGGTCAAGCCTTGCAAATATTGTGGGAAAGAAATTACCCGAAACAATGTGTGGCGTCACGAGCAGAGCTGTTCAAAAAATGTTAGCAAGAATCTTGAAAGAAGCAGTGGAGATGATTCCAAAGACCGTGCAAAATCAAGCACTGAAGAATCTTCTGACAGCGAGGATTATATTGTTCCTGTTTGCAAAGTTCCCAGTAGTGCCATTATTCCTCATAAAATGGGTCCTAAGAGCCGAACGTAAGACAATACTGTTACTAACTGTGATACTGGGCTAATTAAGTGGTGGTGGATGATAGACTAATTATTTTCAATTTTGCTTCTTCTAGCTGCAGTGCAAGTTCCAAAATAAATGCGTCGCAAATATCTCAGCTGTCGAAGCAAAAACCATCCAAACTGGAGTCACTGAAAATCAAAATGTAAGCTATCATAATATTTATGATTGTCTTCTGAGTATGGTTCATTAACTGTTAATTTTGAGCATTTTAGAGGTCCTTTGAGCTTTAAGAAAAATATCGAATCACAGAAGTCACAATATCAAAAAATTGATTCCCAGTCTGTTTCAGTGCCCGCAAAGAGAGCGTAATTTAATGCAACTTGAATCTTTTAATTATTTGTATGAACGTTTCGCATAATTTTATGATGGAATATTTCAGTGGGCCATTAAATTCAAATCAGAAACGATCAAGCTCAACTAATAAACCAGGGAACCATCCAATCCTAAGAAAAGGAGTGTCACTGCCTGATTCCACGAAACCGATTCAACTTACATGGAAAGGAATGCAAATATTTTTCCCTACTGTTACAATCGAGCAAAATCTTCGAAAGAAGGCGGACGAAGCTCTTCGTGCTAGTCATAATACAGATTCAGAACCTACCAATTTTTGCGATGATGAATCTGAAAAACAAGACGACGCCGAAAATAGTGTCTGCGCAAGAAAGCACCTAGAATCCATTTCAGGCTCGTCAAGTCCCGGTCCCAAATGGAAAATTAAAGCTTCTACATCACTTGCAGTTTCCAATCCCAGCTCAAAGTCGCTGGCGTGTAAAATATGTGGGATTGAATATAGTAACTCCAGCGCATTGGATCGTCACATGTATGTTCATCTAGGAGGAAATGCTCTGGAAAGGAAGTACGGGCCTTGTGACCGATGCGGGGCAAAATTTACAAAAAATAATTACTTCGCTAGGCACAAGGAATTGTGTCGCGCGACTAGGTCTCTTGTATCTGTAATAGAAAACCGGGAAGCTTCAGACAGTGAAGAAAAATTACCTTCAGCTGGTGATGTTAAACTTGAATCTATTGAATCAACGATTGAAGTTGCTGAATTCGAATACTCCCAATACTCCGTAAAGATTGAACAAGAATCTGAGATGGCGGAAGACCCCTCTGTAAGTAACACAGTTAATGACGAACAAAGGACTGACTTTGAAGACCCTACGGATGCAGACTTTGAAATGGATGCTGACGAATTGAATTCATCCCACGACGGAAGTGAATTCGAAGCACTTGCGGGTTCAGATGATGAAAGTTCTAAAGCTGTGACAAGAGTGACAAGATCAAAAGCAGTAGGAAAATCAACTACCATTCCGAGTAAAAATGTCCAGTCTTCTGGTCTGTCATTCAAAGTCCCACATTCAGTTACTAGTAAAACTTCCGCAGCTACCCCTGAGACCCTTGCCAGCAAAAATGTAGACGAACAAGAAAAATACACCCACTGTGGTGTGTGTATGATCAAGCTTGCCGATGAAGTCGCTGTTATTAAACACTCAAAAGAACATACCAAATCCGAATCACACAAACCTTCGGGATCTACTTTTGAATGTATGGTGTGCTTGAAGAAATTTTCTACCTTTCCACATTTCGAACAACATATGTATTGGCGACATGTCAAAGTAGCACCTGTTTTTAAATGTGAAGTATGCCTGCAAACATTTCCAAGCAAGAATAAGCTAACAGAACATTCAACCACGCATGCAACCAGTAATTCACACGAAAATGCTTCATCACTTCAGTCCACTTCATACCACCGGAAAGAAATACCAGCTAAATCAGGAAGCGACCAGTGCCCTCAGAATCAAATGCCTGAAAAGGTCGAAAACATTTCTTCATCCACGATCAAGAAATCTCCGCAATCTTTCAAAGGAATGAAGAATGTTACTCCTACACCCAAAGCTCCTACACCATTGCTGTATGTTTGCAAGTACAAAGATTGCCAGCACTTCTTTAGCCACGACGAAGATTTGTGGTACCACGTTGAAAAGAAACACAAATGCTTCGATGATTTATGTTGCCCCCAATGCGGCCAAGATTTTCAGTCTGGCGACTCATTGAAAAGTCATATTCAAATTAGTCATGCAAAAGAAGTTAGTGAAACTGACGAATTGAACTTACCGGTGAGGGAGGAAAAAGCTGAGATCGCAACAGTTGACATTCTGATTCCAAAACCTAGTGAGTTGGATGGTTTTAAGAATCAAGACAGCCAAGAAGATAATAACGGTGTTGAGGTTTATGAGTGTGAAGATAATTATGATATCCTAAAAAACGACTATGCTGATGATCTTACCGCTGGATATGATGGAGATCTTGGAAATGCTTCTGATGGATTAGATATTGCTGACCTGCTAATTCCTGAAACTACACTTATAGTAGAACGTCCAAATCCATACGTAAATCTAACTCCCGAATTGAAACTTGCAGCAGATTCCGTTCTCCAGAAGAATTCGCATCTAGTCGTGTGTAGGACCAAGAAGGATAAACAAGGGAAATATCTCTGTGACATTTGTGGAAACCGATCTTTCTGGAAGAGACCCACTTACATTGCCCACATGAGTTACCACCGACAGCTTCTTCGTGCAGGTGTCTTCAGAGATCTTAAAAAACGAGAAAAATTAAAGAAGATTCCGATTCCTCTTGATCTGACGTGTCGGATTTGTAATCGAAGGTTCGAGACGGATGAGTCTTATAGGGCTCATGTGCAGTATCATAGATCGCAAAAGAAGAAATACGGTCATTACTGGGTTCCTGGAAGTAGGCGACAACAAGTAGACCACGTCCCCATTCAAGATATTTACAAATGCAACATTTGCGAGGATAGGCAGTTCACCGAAAGAGCTCTTTACCTGCGGCACATGAAGTATCATAGACAGAAGCAGCAAAAAACTGGAACACCAGTACTTTCCCAGGCGGGTAAACCGTTTCGAGAAGACATCCCCATTCAAGACGTTTACAAATGCAACATATGTGTGAATAGGGAGTTTACCAACAGGTCTCATTTCTTCGCGCATATGCAGTATCATAAACTCAAGGAGGAGAGAACTGGAACTCCAGTACATTCTGCAGCTCGAGGCAAACCGTTGCGTGAAGACATCCCCATTCAAGATGTTTACAAATGTAACATTTGCGAGAATAGGGAATTTACCAGCAGATCAAATTACCTGTCGCACATGACTTATCATAAAATCAAGAAGCAGAGAACAGGAACACCAGTAATTTCCTCAGTTCGAGGCAAACCGGTTCGAGAAGACATCCCCTTTCAAGACGTTTATAAATGCAATATATGTGTAAATAGGGAGTTTACCAACAGGTCCTATTTCTTCGCGCATTTGCATTATCATAAACTCAAGGAGGAGAGAACTGGAACTCCAGTGCATTCTCCAGTCCGAGGAAAACCGTTGCGTGAAGACATCCCCATTCAAGATATTTACAAATGTAACATTTGCGAAAATAGGGAATTTACCAGCAGGCCTCATTACTTCTCACACATGACTTATCATAAACTCAAGAAGCAGAGAACTGGAACACCAATAATTTCACAGGGGGGTAAATCGTATCGAGATGACATCCCTTTTCAAGACGAGTACATTTGTGAGCTTTGTCCGGGCAGGAAATTCACTAAGCGCAACCTTTATATGATGCACTCAGATTATCATAAGAAGTTTGCTCCGAATAGAAGCCTAGATGGCCGGAAAAAAACTCGTACTGACGTCCCATTCCAAGACGTGTATAGTTGCGATAAATGTGATGGAAAAACATTTGAAACGAGAAGTGCGTATCTATCTCACCTGAGGTATAGCCATGAACAAGATCAGCAGAGGCTTAGTCGTACTGACATTCCAGTTCAAGATGTTTATCAATGCCAGTACTGTAAGGACAGAGTGTTCCAGAATCGCGTGAGTTATATATCTCATTATGATTATCACGTGAGGACCCAGAATTTCCAGCCCTTACTGAGACCACCACGACGAAAAATAACTGCTGCAGATGTGCCGTTACAAGAGGAGTACACGTGCGATAAGTGCAATGGAGCACGGAAGTTCACTGATCGAGGAAAGTATGTTCTTCATATGAACTATCATGATGTGTTGGAAAGGAGGAAGTTGAATGAAGAAATCCAGAAAAATCGTAGCGAGACGGTACAAGGTGTTTTCCGGTGCAAAATATGTCCGGATTTAAAGACGTTTACAGACAGTAGCAAGTTTCGTCTTCATATTCAGTATCATAAGTCAAAGGATCGTTTATCAATCCAATCGAACAACACTAAGGATTCAACAGTTGAAATGAATGAAGATGAAAAGTTTTCTTGTTTGAAATGTGGAGAAGAGAAAATATTCACAAGCAGACAGCTTTTTATGGACCACCTTCAAGAACACAAGATGATGGACAAATTGCCCTACAAATGCAGTTTATGCGAGAAAGCTTATGCAAGCAGCTGGACTTTGGCTGAACACATTAAGAGTCATGATAACAAGAAGTATACTTGTGGAGATTGCAGTATGAGATTTCAATATTCATTTTCACTTCGAAGACATCAAGAGAAATCTTGTAAGCGAATTCAGTGCCAGGTTGAATGCTTCTGCGGGGATAAGTTCCATACCACCAAGGAACTCAACATTCATTCGAAACGAGAACACAATAGTTCCTCGTCAGCCTCAGCTAATGCACCGTGGTGCCATGTTTGTAAGACTGTACTACCCTCATCTTCTCAATTGAATGACCACGTTCAAGTTTGCCATCCTGAGGTTTACACTGACTTCATAAAAGATAAAGTATCGAAAATCTCCGCGGAGGTTCTGGCGTCTTCGAGTAATCAGGGGTTCAGTGGTGGAACATCAGCTTCCGCTTTCGTCAACGTTGATCGTAATCGAGGAAATTATGAAAATATGCCGTTAGCCCCAGAAGTTGTCCTGGAGGAAGGAGAAGGTGATATATTTCAACCTCAAGTTGTTTTAGACGAAGGTGACGGGGATGATTCTATGAGCCCACAAGTTGCTCTAGATGAAGATTGCCCTCAAGTAATTGTGTTAGATAATGACGATGTTGATGTTAAGCTGAAGCAAGAGACGAACCAGGAGGAAGTGGAAACTCCTCAGTGGCAAGTTTTCAAAGGATTAGAAGACGCTGGCGAAACCTCAGACAACGAAGATGACTATGACGAATACCCAACTGAGTCGTTTGAACCTGAAGACGTTGAAGTCGAAGGAGCGATGCCAGAGACAGCAGATCCACTTACAAACAACATATCAGTGACACACAGTTACCCGAAGGAACCTGAACCCTCGAAACTGACTGAAGCTAAGACTAAAGTACGAGAACAAATTCAAAAGAAGCTTCGAGGACCTTTGCGGTATGAATGTGCCTACTGCGATAAGGGTACAGCCGAACCGAAATATATGCATCAGCATTGGACATGGCTACATAAGAAGAAAGGACTCCCCTACAAATTTGTCGACACTGCTACTGACGAGACCATCTGTCCTCCTCATGACCAGATTTTTCAAGGTAGGAAGAAGAAGAAACATGCTAATCCTGCATCCCAGTACAGTGTGGAAGATAGTAATTCTTCTCTTGATAAGCCAACTCGAGTTTTGTCGCCTGATATTACCGTTGTGACGGATGTCCAAACCCAGCCATCCAGTCTGGAAAAAAGACCAACTCCAAGTATCCTAAGGAAGCCGGGACCGAAAAGTAGAACTGTAAGAGTAGAATCCAAGCAAGAATGTTGCTGTGCTGTTACTGACACTGCACTGGCACAACTGAAAAGATGTGTTGGTGTCGATTGCACGTGCTACACAACCCACAAAGGATGTTCTGCTGATTGTTATTGTGCGACAATCTGTAACAATCCATTCGCTCAACGGTCGAAACCTCAGAAATCCGTTCCAGGTTTGGTGCCTTTGAAGGTCAGTCAAACGGTTGTGGAATCGAATGCAGACACGTCATCATCAGCTGTTTCACAAAGAAAATCTGTGGACACTGGAACTGGAACAAACTCCAACTCGTCAGAACAAACTACTGCTAACAGTGTCTCCGATAACTCTTCGAATTTACGAGACGCGTTGAGCCGGTTATTAGGTGATTCAGTCAAGAAAGTAATACCATCAGCTGGGAATGCTGCCTTCTCGACTCAAAGGATCCTTGAACATCAGTTGTCAACTTCAAGGGTTGGGAATAACTCGTCTTCAAGTTCGAATCCAATACCTCCAGCGCAAATTGTACCACCTCAAGCGTCAAATTTACCACCTCCTACTCAACCTAACCATAATCGTTCTGTACCAACGCCAGCTTATTCCCAAAATCCAGTTCCAGCAAGATTCAGTTACACCCACGGCCAAACCACGCACACCGGAACTATTCCCCAGTACAATCCTACAGTAGCTCCAAGTTTATATTCAAATCCAACTTATCCTGCGGTCAACCCATCAGTGACTCCATACGTGCAGCCACCAACTGCTCACCAAAGTACGTTTCACTACCAGACACCTACTCTCTATTCGCAAGAGCCTGCTTCCCAATCCAGCCAGATATCTTCGTACCCTTACAACCCACAGTTCTACGGTGCCACTCAATCTCATCATGGAGGACAATTAAATAACTACGGAGGAAATTCTGCTTATCCATCGAGAGCTTACAAATGTGCTCATTGTAATCACTCTGCTTCATGTTACTCGTCATACATTGGTCATCAATGGGAACACCGGGACAAATCCCAATTCCTGTGTCCCATATGCATCGTGTGGTACAACTCCGTTCCAGAACTTGCTGAACACGCGAGAGCTCACAACAACACGCAGTCTTCTTCGACAGCTCAATTGCCAATTCAGCAATCTCTGTCGCAGTTGCCCCAGATAACGCCGTCTCAAGACATCTTTCACTGCTTCGCTGCATCTTGTGCCTCCCGATTTAAGGCAAGTGACGAGGCAAATCGACATTTCATTATGTTTCACCAGCCACTCGTTTGCACAACCTGTAAAGCGTTCCTTCCTTCCGAAAACGCAATGAAGGACCACCAAAATCAACATTACGTGTGCTACACTTGTGGGGAACGCTTCTTACTCTACGCTACGATGCAGCAACACATGTCAGATGCGCATGGGATTGACTGTACCAGAAATAATAATTAGAAAGGCCCAATAATAATGAAACTGCGATTCGAAGGGTACACTCTATGTGATAGATATTTTCGCAATTAATTTAATATCTATGATTATTAACGAGGACGAGTTCTCTTCTCTGACCTATATTTAAAATAAGTATACGAGACTGATTTTACAGATTTTACGGACGAAAGTGTTTAAAAAAGGAAAGATTCGCTAATGTAAGCACAACTTTTATTCATGATCTTATGATTAGTAATTCAATAATTATATAATCTCGAGATCGCCATTTGATTGTTATTTTTTAATTAATCGTTAGTACACTTATGCCATTCCCGTTTGTTTCGTGTACTTAAGTTCTGACATGATTCTTGATCCCTTCAAATTGTTGCAAAAGGATATTAAAAATTGATTAATTTTAAGTATAATACGTATGATGCATCTATGTATATGTTGTCTGATGTGCATCGTACTTTCGTGCCTGCTAAGATGTTGGCAGCGTCTTCTCTGTTTAAATGCTAATAAAAACTACTGTTACCCTTTAATTTAGTGCTCTCATCTTACGAACAGCTTTTTAATTTCATGAAATCTGATCTCACCTGCACCATTTATTTACAAGATGCTAGGCATGAAGGAGTTGAACATCATAATATTTATAAGACCACAGAACGATATAATACGGACAAGACAAGACTAATAAATGTCAGATATCAAACGCTGCTGTACTTTTAACCCTAAAATCCAAGTGAACTATGAGAGCCTCTGGAGTTCCTACTACTGCCACAAAACAGTAGATCAGTGCGCATCGAGTAAAACCTGCATGAAAATATGAACTTCTAATCTGTTTATAGCCGCAACAGTGTACTGTTCTCCAGTTTACAAGCTGCACTGATGCAGTTACAGTTCTACGATAAGTCTCCTTAAAATAAAGGTACAACAGATTTTGAAAGATCTGCGTGACCTTTAATATCGTAGGAGTATTTGAGGAGGAATTATAGACGATAAGGCGATGCAGCCGCTTGTGGAGGAGAATATGGACGAATGGCTTTACGACGCCCTCACAGACCTCAACCGCCTTCCTCCCTCCTCCGCTGGGGACGGGGATGAATTAAGGATCTCCTCCATAGTGGAGGACTGGCTCCCGTTCTCCCATGAAGTGGCTTGGATCTCCTCCGAACTCCACACCTTTCTCCCCTCCTTGGAGGAAACTGTGGAGACAATGAAGTCACTGGATGACCTCCATGGATTCAGAATGGAGCTGAGTTCTCTCCTCAAAGAGTTAGAGTGTCCTTACTCAGCGGTGATGGGCCCTTCCTCCACATCCGATCGATTTGCGTCACTCCCTTCCAGAAAACTTGTTCTCGTCTTCCTCCTCTCGGAACTCCAAGCCATTAGAATTCACACGACTAATGGAGGAGGATCGCTGTTAGGAAAAACCGTGAAAGTTAGTCTGGACGAGACTGAAAACGCCAAAAGACTGAGAGAAGTTTGTGAAGGTCTGGGAGTGGGGAAGCCTCCGGAGACAGTGACCGTGGGACAATTCTGGGGAGGGCTGAATGGGAAAACGAAGAAGAATTTGGAGGGTAAAAGTGTCCTGGAGCCGCTGTTCCAAGGTCTTCTGTCTTCTTTTCAGTGGACAATTCTGGAGGATTACTTCAAGGAGCTACAGACAGACTACACGATGAGGAGGGAGATGTTGTTAAAACGGTTGGATGTGACTGTTCAGTCGTTCCACTGGAAGGGACAGAAGGAAAAGGAAATAAATCGGGAGTTCGAGAAGCGAAGGGCTTTAATGAAACACAATCCCGATGTACTTCTCAGTGACATCTTCGCTGCTCGAAGAGACTTGGCGATTGTAGAGAAAACGTCTTCTGCTTCGGTGAGGAAGAATACGAGGTCGAGAGTGAATGACGTGAAGATTGGAAGAGTACCTGATCGTGGAGGAAGACCTGATGAAGTTGAAGCTCCTCCACCTGAAATGCCAAGTTGGGCGAAACGACAAGGTACGCGCGAATGAACGTCAAATTGCCAAATCGGGAGTACAATAAATTGAGATTTGTTTTATTGAATGTAGGTGGACCTCCAGCTTCTTCCGGATGGATTGCAAACCCTAACCAACGAGGGGGAGGTGGTCGGGGCGGCCGTGGAGGTGGACGTGTCCAAGGTGGATGGTCTGAACGAGGAGGGGGTGGTGGGGGAGGAAGAGGAGGTCATCATCAACAGCAGCAAAGTTCTAATTACCAACAAGGGGGCTACCAGCAACAAGACTACCAAGGTGGAGGTGGAGGCTATCAGCAACAAGGAGGCTATCAGCAAGACTATAATAATCAAGGAGGAGGGGAAGGTGGTTATCGTGGAGGAGGAGGAGGATATTACCAACACGACCAACGAGACGGTTATAACCAAGACCAGCAATATTCGCGTGGTGGTAGAGGCAGCAGGAATTATGATAACCAGGATTATAGAGGAGGTGGGGGTGGTAGCAGGGGCAGAGGGGGTGGAGGTAGAGCTCAAAGGTACTAATAATGATATTATGCTGTCTCCTGATTATCAATATCTATACCCTTCACATCTCAAAAGAACAGAAATGAAGCTATTCGTTGTGTTGTTACTTATCATTAAAGGTTTATATCTCGTAATAATATGATATTTAATCCACCTTGCTAATTCCCAAATATTATTTATATCAGAAAACGATGGAATCTCGGTTTATTGCCAAATAAAACTAATAAAAGTGCAGTCTCTAGTTGAAATACTAAAGTTGAAATACTGGAATTTGGATTTTTTTACTTCATTTCGTAACCCTCATAAGATAAGAAACACTTGAAAGTACTCTCTAAGCTTTGTACACGTCTTTTCAGCTCGTTGGTATTCAAGTTATCTTCAGTAATAATTAGCCAACATTCTTGCAATCTTGGCTCGATTGGCACCAGTGTAGTAGGCAGATGGGTCAACTGAAGGACGTTGCGGTCCGTTTCCATATCCCTGCTGCTGCTGTTGAGCAGCGATGTAGGCATTCGTATTGTAGAAGTTCTGTGGAGCAGCCATCACGACTCCCAATGTCACAATGATGACCACGAGAAGGATCACCTATCGAGATTTCCAGTATTCCAATGATCAAGTTGTCTCAATTTCCCCGAGGAAAATGTTATATATAAACTTTCTACTTACAGATTTAAGATGCATGATGTTCTGGAAAGTAATTCGTTTATTATATATCCAAGAGTACAAAATACGCACTGATAAATCACTAAAAAAACACAGCCTTCCAGATCTCCAGTCCACTCCAGAATGTTCTCTGTGTCCAGGCGAAGAAGAGCTGGAAGTATTTTGGACACCAACGAACCTGCACAACGGATGCTTCTCCACAAAGTTAAACCCAATCTTGGTGTGTTAAAGTCACACCGCATAAAAAACAGCTTTCATCTCGAAGATGCCGTGATATGCTAAACACGCAGCCATAGTGGTAATAGAAAAAGACAACTCGCATTGTTAGGGGACTGGAAGAGTCATGAAAGTCAACGTAGCATGGCTAATTGAACTGCAATTTACAATTTGGTAGGCAAAGCTCCACTCGTTTTTTGCACAGGAACATCCCATCTCACGTAATTATCTCCTATTCTCCGGCTATTCTTGCTCATCTCCACAATCTTAGCCACCTAGTCTGCTGTTCTCTAGAAGATTAGGGCAGACAAGTCGTTCGTTCCTTCGGTAGTCGGACGGAGAGTGTTTCCATACTGTGCAATACTATACAAACACATTGCAAATCACAGCGTCTTGCCGTCTTGAGTCTTCGCAGTTCATGAATTCCATAATATTCCCTTCTGCAAGCACGCTAAGCACAGAGGTATTCTGCAAAATAAAGTAACCTTGTGGTTCTTTCCTTGTTTGAAATGCCCTACTGTACCTCTCAGTCATTATTATGTTCCTACTCCTCATGGTTATTAACTCAATACGATTAGTGATTAATTTTCGTCATAATCATATTTAATAGCAGCAGAAGGGTGTCTGCTCGATCCCTCTGTAAAACTCGTTACTTCAATTTAGTGAGTTTTCTTTCACTCAGCGTGCATAGAACTCCAACACACGGTCCTCCAGCCATGACTCTCAGGACATAGAATTTCATTTATATTTAAAAATAAATTAATCAAATGACATTAATCTTGTAAAATGGCGAACATCATACCTGTCATACCATCATCAGAAAAAACATTACATACTACACTACTTATACAAAGTGCAATGCTGCAGACAAGACACTCATCCATCTTCTTGTAAGGATTATTATGTATATTGATTATGTGACAACTGACAACATCATTGCTGGGGAAGTGGCTATTATAGTAATTATAACTACATAAATACAAAGCTGTACTACGAGCCTGTTAGTCTGGTAATCTAACTAACAATGACCTTGCGGATTCACGAGTACATTATTATAACGAACAAAAGATGATGATCCTGACAATGTCCATGAAAGGGTGAAGCTCACTTGTGGATGAGACGGAAGACAAAAAATCATCTTTTCCTACTGCCCTACCCCACATCTCGCACGTCTTACACTTAAATTATAGATTAAGCCATCAGCTTTTTAAGAGCTTTAAGGTGTTCCAGCGATTACCTCTGTTCCTGTGTGCACATATTTTTGGCATGTAATAAATAGAATTTGGCACATTGTTGCGAAAACAGTAATGCGAAGCAGGAAACATAATACATTATGCTAAGATGTCTCATAGAGTCGCTTGTGCGTGTGCAATTATTACTTTTAGTCTTTAATTGATGGCAAAAATTAATGATTCCAACCATAAAATACACAGCTTGCATACTTTTAGACAAAACACAACTCACACACACTTTTCACTCGTGAGCAAAATCTTGGATCACTCATCTCGTGTGGACAAGACACACAGGATACTTCAATCTGAAATCTATTCAACCGATAACTGGAGACAATAGAAGAGATTAGTTCTTGGAAATAAATGCTTCTTTATTCATGTGCAGAAGTGCACTTCCAACTAATCCAACGCGTATTGAAAAGTACTGCATAATAAAATGCCCAATGCAGAAATCGCGTCAAAGTAAAATAAACCTGTAGGGATTTCCTAATTTAAAAACGTGCAAATGTCCCATTTCAGGATACAAAATTAATGCTTGAATAGTTGAATGGACAGAATGAGATTTTGCAGAGAAGAAAACTCACGGGCTTCCTAAATCTTAGATTCATTTGATAAGGTGTCTTCATCCTGTAGTTATCGTCTGAAAAAGTTGTCGTAGTCATCATGATTATGACAATGATGAGCGTGTTGTCTCTAATCAGGACAATGGAACAACTTAACGAGCTCGCTCCACCGGTTGTACAGGCAGGACCTGTGGGAAAAGAAATCGCAGCAGTTCAAGAGGTCTGGATTTTAATTCAAATCTTTATAACTGGAGAAAGGCTTGTAAAAACATTTAGAACTGTTACAGCTGCGATCTCGAGTGGGAGAGAAACTATGGAATGAACAGGCGAGAGCTGACTCAGCGATGTTGAGGTGGCTCCGAGGTAATAAATGTTTAAATAAATCAGCTTCACATTAATAATTAAACTCAATTGTTTTCGAAATCAGCTAAGAAGATGAATATCGACGATGCAGAGAGAATGGTCTTAGCCGTAAGCATACAATAATAATAAAGATAATACAAATGAACTTATGAAGCTACCAATGCGCCCCAGAATTCAAGCCAATATCTAATATTGAATTGTCCTACATTCATAGCACTTAAAATGGAGAAAAGAGTTGAGTATGGACAAGCTACGTCACATGGATCCTGAACCAGATATGCACAAGAGATTTTGGTGGAACATGACTGGCACCGCACGCAATGGAAACCCAGGTGAGTTCGGAGTTCAGGATAAGGAATAATAATTGCCTTCAGCTGTGTTCCATATATGTACAAAGTAGTCCAATCAACCAGAATCCCACTTAATTCGTGTAACCTGTAGTAATGCTCATGCCATTTGGAGAATGGGACATCAGGAAGTACATTGATGATGGAGGAACTCGTTTGAAGTTTGATGAACACCAAGGGCAGATGTGGGAGAAAGCCTTGTACGCAGTGGAGATTGCAGAGAAAGCTCTCAAGAAGCCGAGAAAAGACAACTCCCCAGTCCAATACATCATGATTTGTGACATGAACGGATTCGCGTATCGCCAACTTGCAAGCTACACCTGTATGTCACTCTATAATACTAATCGCTCCCCTCTTTCAATCAATCCTTCCGTGTACTACTTTATCCAATAATTTTTTCCTCAGCACTTCAGTTCATCCTATCGATGGTATTTAACTTCGAAAACAACTACCCCGAGGTACACACGAAATAGTATGAGTATTTGAGTATGAATAACCCATTATGATGTACAGAACATTCCTTGAATGGCTTATTTTCAGGTTATCTATTACTGCTACATAATCAATGGTAATTGAGTTATTGTGCCACGCATTCATTCTTTAATGAGCCAGTAAATTACATGGCAGTAAGCGTATATTAAAATGTACAGCTGACTGGGTGTTTGAAATGCTGCTACGCATCATTCGACCTTTGATGACTGGGTCCATTGAGAAGCTGAAAGTGTACGGTAATGATCGCAAGAAATGGGAGAAAATAGTAAGAAAACAAATCGATCCAGTCAAACTTCCTTATCGCTACGGTGGATATTCCAAGAAGGAAAGAGAGAAGCTCAAAATGTAACACATATTTCCTGAGACTTCCAGCTTCACGTTCTCAGCATTCCTTCCCCAGCTGTCTGCATTCAGATCCCACAATTTGTTTGCTAGCAGGTGAAAGATGTCCCGGATTTCTCCTTGCCTTTCTCCTTGCTTGTGTAATGTATTAATTTAAGTACTCGTGAAATCATTTGTTTTCAATAAATGATAAATGAATGTCTAGACTAAATGAAACGGTGTGTGAAAAAACAAATATTTATTTCCTAGAAATTAGTCTAATCACATCCCTATTCACTCATACATTTCTTTAAATTCAAGAGGAAGGTGTAGTCGTGTAGTATTAAACAAAAGTTAGTCGCCATTCTTATCAAAGATATAAAATTACTTCATGACTGCGTAACCTGAGCTCCGACTGTAAATAGCTACAGAGGAAACTCTGAGATTGAGACAGAGAGCAAGATACATGTAACCAAATCTTCAGACTGATATAATACCCCATTCGATCTATACAAGAAGCAGAGATCTGGTTTAAAACTTTTCATGCTATAAATGACGGTACAATTTCATTTGATTCCTCATGGAAGTTATACGTCCTAACAACAGTCTGTGTCTGTACTATTTGCACAAATGTCACATTTATTTAAAGATTTACTTCGGGCTTCAAGAGCTCTAACCGTGCCTACTCTCCCAGGATTTCCTGGAACTCCACGCATGGTCACACAATAGCTTCCATAAATACATATGTTACAAAGTTCCCACACTCCAATTTAGCATAAAAATGCATTCAACGATTCAACATCATTTCCCATTATGATCCAGGCGTCCAAGTCAAAGGTACAGAGTTGACGTAAACTACACTCCCAATATCTCCGGTGTTTCGGGATTTGCAAATCTGTCTGCGAGGATGACAGACTCCAGACTCAGTTTAAACATGTACAAAAACCGGAATGAGGAGATGAGTGCCACATCTGGGAGTAGTGAGGACGACGACGACGATGACACTGATTGCGAGCAGGAGACGGAAGATCACGAAGGACATTCGAAGACCCATGAGAGTTTCGCCCTCAGACTGGATTTCCATTGATTGCCTCTGGCTCATCCGGTTATAGAAGAGTCACAGAGAGGCAGAAGCATGGCAGGAAGAAAGCAGGCAGTTTCGTGAGTGTCGATAAAGCCGTCGAGAGCAGTAGAGAATAAAAGTAGAGCTCTGCTGCTATTCTCTCTCTCCCTATCTCCCTAAATATGTGAATATCTGCTGACTATGCTCTCACTGTCTATGGCTGTGGTGGTAGTGATCATATCATTACTGGGAACCGTGCTGAAGAACTCGCCCCAACCAAAAAGGTTCCCCTACCATCCATAGCTTCATAGCTTTGTGCTTGGCTTGGACTCCTTCACTCTGCTGTCCAAGGCTACTTTTCTCCTTCTCTCAGATGTGTTCGTCTATTCCTCCAACCCCAAACAAAACAAAAAATAAGGTAAGCCTCTCTAAAACTTCCAATATACTTCTTGATAACCCTTTACTTTCACCAACCTCGGTTATCCAATCTCCGTATCAAATCTTCACTCTACTTCGTCACATCTCATCATATACAGTTTTGACAGCCACATTTCTAACCCCAAGTGTCTCACTTTTCTGAGACTTCAGCATTCCATGTTTGCACTCTTCTACTGTATGCTCACAAAAGAAGGGACACTGTGTAGGGATCAGCACAGATCTACTCCAAATCCAGTAGTGGTAATAGAAACCAAGTGTACAAGTGCCAGCATTAATAAGAACTCCACTCAGCAGAGATTAACAATAAGGCGCAGGTTCATTTCAAAGTATTCAATGAAGACATTCAACATTAAGTGTTACCTCTTCAGCGTCACAGTCATTCAAGTTACTTAAATATTCTTTCATCTTTCTTGTGAATAAATCTGACTTATCATCTGAATCATCGTAAACAGTTCGAGGATTCTTTAAGTTGAACATACTTAAACACAGACATAATTAAAGAGAAGAATGTCCTTCCACAGAGAGAGCATGACGTGTTTGACATCCTCTGTAAGTGGTCTTAGGTTACACATTCAGTAAGCTCCTTGTTCGTTGTGCTGTTGCGTAAGTTTGCACTTTACTGCTTGCTTGCCCTGGATAAATTGCAATAAATATTATTGCACATATGCTACGAGATGTACGACGAACCCTAGTTTTGCATTTGGAAGTAGAACAACAAGCAGTGCATAATATTCTTGCCAATATCCGAGTGTTGGGGAGTTGGTTACCCACGGTGAATAGCTTTGCATTTTGCAGTTATTCAAGTTGTTGTACTGCATACTGCATCCCTACTGAATGCTGAGGTTTCTTTTTTATGTTTTCATTTGTCCCTTCCACCTGCATTAAATGTCATGACTCACTGGGACCGCTCATTGACTGGTCATTTTGTCTGAAATGTCATCTTTGTACTACTTGTCGACATCCACAAATCGTGGTCCAATAAGTCTCGGACTCCGCAAATAAATGTATACGAATTATTTTGGGACCACACAGTAAGTAGGATTTACATCTTTGCATCTCAGTGAGCGAGTCGGCATTCCGGCTTTACTCAGCTGACCACAACGTACTCCATCGATCGTGAGCAAGGTTATTGCTACTTTAGACCAATGGCCATTGCCGAGAATGTCATATGAACGTAGATTCATCTAGAGAGAATTGCTGCGACTAGTTGTGCGGTTGTGGTACTCGTGCTGTGAGCAGTTTTCTTGAAAACAGTTATGACCTTGCGAAAATTATGTGTTTGGTATTTGCAGAAAATCTGTTAAAGAAACCTGAAGTTCCCGAAAAAGAAGAGAAGAAGTCTGACGTGGACACGTAGGATGAGGACTCTCCGTAGTGGAAAGTCCCTTCCGGAGTCATCTCTTAAAAAGCGACGCTCCGTTGGGCCCTCAGTAAGTTTGCAGAAACTCTTTCTCAGTTTGTTTTTCTGGAACATACTAACTTACTGTGTTTGTGTGGAAGTACCGATAATCGATTCCTTGAATTGCAGGAGACTCCGTCAGCGCAGTCACAGGATAAAGCGTCCTCAAGAAGGGCGAGTGTCTCAGCAATATCTCAAGAAAAGCAACCCTTAAAGTTAATAATTACGAGAAGAATGTCCAGATCTCAAGATGAAAGTCAGGTCAGTAGTGGAGTAACAAGTAGAAGAGACCGTTCCTCAGGGTCGACTCTTAATGAGAAGTCTGATAATACGTCTGACAGTCCTGGAAGAAAGGAACGAAGCAATTCTACTTCGGACCCCTCGACGAGTTTTGCTGCAGTGGCAGAAAAGATGATAAAGAAAGCGAGTCCTATTAAAGAAGACTTCCAGGAAACAAATGGATCTCTGGTTGAGAAAGACAAGTCACATGAGAATAATGAATCTGAATCTGAAGAAGTGATGCCCAATGGGGCCGAGAGTGTTGAGAAGGAGACTGAAGAAGGTGATTCAAGTGAAGTTGCACCACCTGATGATGCTCCTAAAAGGACACCGAGAAAACGACGAGAGCCTGTGATCTATGACTCTTCTACAACTGAGAGACTGGTTAAGAATGAAATCTGCGAAGTTTGTGGTCTTGGATTTACAAGAAAAGCTGCTTTACAGAGACATAGCCAAACGCATGTGATGTCTGTTCCTGAAGCAGCTCCTGTCGTGAAGAAACGAGTTCCGAAACCTGCCCCAAGTCCCAGCGTTTCAACTGCGAGTGATGGTAATGCTTCGGGAATTATTAGTTGCGAAGTCTGCGGAATTTTCTTCACGAGGAAAGCGCATCTTGATAGACACATGAAGCTGCATACTGGAGAACGTAAGTGAACAATATATTGTGTACAGCGTTAGTGACAAGTAGATGTTCTTGAAAGGTTATTTATGAACAACTTTCGTGTTTTCTTTTTAGGTCCATTTGAATGTGATGTCTGCTTTTTGAAGTTCACTCGTAAGGATCACATGTTATCTCATCGAGTGAAGCATACTCAGACAGAAAAGGAGCATCCGTGCCATTATTGCAAGGTGACATTTACTTCACTTCAGTCTTTGAGAGATCACGTCGAATCAGAACACCTGACAGACGAAACCGCAACAGATCAACATATTTGCGAGATCTGTGGAAAACAGTTTCTACAAAGAAGATATTTGCAAGCTCACAGGAAGCTTCACCGTTTAAGAGGCGAGAACGTTCCTATGCCTATGGGCCATCCCTTACTGGAAGATGTTGAAATGGACGAAGATGATTCAGAGGGCGTCGACATGCAAGGCCACACATCCACTACAGCTAAAAGAGTAGTTTCCCAGTCCTCTAGTGCTGCAGCTCGTGGACAGAGACCGATGGTCCTGATCAATAAAATGGTGAAATTGAGCGCAGACTTAGCTTTGAAACAGCAGGCTGAAGGTGGTGAAGGAAGAAGGAGTTCCACCGAAGATGAAATTGAATTGCAATACGAGTCTCCGATGAAGCATCGAACTCCGTCACCTGCAAGAGGACAGAGACGTCATGAATGTCAAGTTTGCGGCTTGGTAAGTTTCTTACAATTAATTATGAGATGAGTCTAGGGTCTTAATCCTTGTTTTGCTGTACAACTTAATCTTTTTTTGGTTTTGATTTTAGTGTGTCAGCAGTATTATCGAATTGAGAAAGCATTACAAGATTCACAAGAAACGCTACATCTGTCGCTTCTGCGGAATGAGATTAGCTAGTGCTGGAAGCTTAATGAGACACAATCTTCTCCATACAGGAAAGAAAGAATTCGGATGTGACATCTGTTTAAAGAAGTTCTCTAGGAAAGATACTTTAGCAGTGCATGTGCAGCAGCATGCTAATAAGTCGCCAATAAGGGTGAACCTGGCCAAGCCATTCTTATGCAAGATTTGTGGTGCTCGATGTTCAGAAAAGTTCAAGCTAATTCGTCACCTGAAAATCACCCATTCTTGTGCTCCCAACGCTTCAAATTCAGCTTATCAACCTACAAACAGTAAATTCACAACTGCTTATGGTGAATTTGCTCTCGATGGAGAGACTGAAGATGATCAAAGTCAAGGAGATCTAGGATATGATACAAATGATACTACACCATCTGGTCTGGTTAAAACTGAACCTATCGACTACAAAAGGGATGAGGATGATGAGCAAAACTGGGAATCTTTCGAAGCGCCAATTGAAGAAAGTGCCAACAATGAAGACGATGGAAATATTTCTGATGGAAATGCAGATAAGAACTATCAATGCGACCATTGTGACAAAATTTTCAAAAACTCCAAATCTTTGAACACGCACAAATGGTATTTAGCTCGCGAGAAACTTTTTACATGTCCGATATGCAAACGTGGATTCAAGTACTCAACTGATCTAAATCGACACGTAACGACTCATTCTAATCCGGCCTCTAAAAGCAGTTTAATGAGACAGTCGGGAGTGTTAAGTACACTTCGTCCGAAGCCATCTCTTTTATCACAAGGACAACATCGAATGCCTACTGCTATGCCACGCGGAGGTATAAACGCACTAGAAGATCGTCCATTTGGATGTTCCATATGCCCTCAGCGATTCAACCACCGATCCAATCTCTCCCGACACATGAGACTGATTCATAATGGATCAGCTGCGCTTCGAAAGAGAGTTCCTAATTCTATAAACCTGCAAAACTACTTAAGGAAACTTAATACACTGGAACCTCAAAAGGCATCGATGATAAACCAAAATCGTTTACAAATGTTGTCGTCGCAGTCTCATTCTGCAACGGTAACTTATGAAACTGAAGATCCTGATCCTGAGAATCAAGCTAATGATGAACATTGGAATGCCGGTGTGGAGGTTTCTGGTGACGAACCACCACCACCACCACCTGCTGATTTAAATGGACAGGAAGTAATGGATCGAGCTGCAGCAATCGCTGAAGCTCAAAGACCAGCAAGAGGCTCTGTGGATCATTCGTTACCGGATGGATCCTTTACATACGATCATAATTCAAGTAGGCCTTACGTCTGCAATCCCTGCGGAAAATCTTTTGAAAATAGAAGCAGCTTATGGACACACATGAGGATTCATAACAAATCATTTGCCTGCAGCTTTTGTGGACTGAAGACAGCCACACACGGAGATTTAGTGTTACATCTAAGAACTCATACTGGCGAACGTACGGAACTTATTTGTGAATTCTAATAATAGCAATATGAATAATTTGACTTAATCTTCCCTTTTGTCTTCTTTCCAGGTCCATATAAATGTAACAGATGTGAGTGGCGTTTCAGTCGTAAGTCAGCTCTCAACAAACATTTTAGGAAGTATCATGCAGCAGCCAGTGGCAGAATGTTGAGACCCTGGGTGTATCGAGAAGACCGAGGGAACCTCAAGTTTAAGTTTGTAAGGTCAAGTCCACAGCGGAATGACTTCGAAATGCAACATCTCAGAGAGCAACTGAATAATCCTTCCTCAAGTAAAATGATGGCTCGACCACTTCCGAAACTCACCCCTAATCCGAATCACATTCGACCCAGTGGAAGTGGAACCATTTTGAAGAGCGCTTTACAGTCTCAGCATGAAGGAGAGTCCAGTGTTGGTTACAACTCTAGCATGAGTGCTGTCTTCAAATGCAGAAGGTGTGGAACAATAGTTCACGGGAAGAACAATTACATCCAGCACGTCAGGTCTCACAACGCCGTGTCAATCACACCTGTGAATATTTCTTCGAAGGGCTCTTCACTCCTCATGAATGGCAGAGGAGATATTGAGCGGTTTTCAGGCCAGAAAAGCCATCAGGATTATTTCAAGTGTACCATTTGTGGAAAGGTTTGTTCTACTGTTGGATTTTTGAGTAGGCATTATCAGTACGTTCATCCCAACGAACACAATCCTGCAGAAGAAGCACGCTTCAGAAGTCATGATAATGACAATGATCAAACTGAAGAGGATGAGGAAAGGGACCCTTTAGTCCCCGAAGTTGTGATGGATGCTGATGCTAACACTGAAGAGGATGACGGCAATGACGGCTTTGGAGATCCGAACATTCCTCCTAACACAAGACCTAATTACACTGTGCCGTTGGATGAAAAGGATCGTATATTGAATAGATACAAAATTGATATAAATGAAGATGACGATGACCAAGACTTATGTGATGGCGTACCATTTCCGTACAACCTAGCTAGAGAAGGTTTAGAAATAATGCAAGTGATTTCTCCGTGCCCAAGATGCGGAAAAGAATTCTCAAACAAGAAATCGAGAAGCGATCACGTGTGGTACTGCAATAGGAAGAGGATGTTCCTCTGCCCGGTGCCTGAATGTAGAAAAGGATTCAAATTAAAGCATGACATTTCCAGACACATGAGAAGACATATGGATGACAAGAGGTTCACTTGTCAAGCTTGCCCTTTAAAATTTTACCGGAAAATGGAGCTTCATCGACACTTGCTTACTGCTCATGAAATTGATATGTACTCTTTTGACTACCCCTGCGATTTCTGCGACATGGAGTTTAAAGACGAATCTGTGTATGTCACTCACTTGGAGCTTGCTCACTCCATGGATCGTAATGACTTGGATGGATGTGGACTTGATATTTCCCAGGGTAGCAACAGCTTCGGCTTTGGGAGTGTTGGTGATTATGAGCAAAATGAAGATGAATTCGATGATGGTACACCTGATCCTACAGTATTTTTAGAACAGTCAATGCAGGCTGCTGAAGAACACCAGTACGAATGCAAACCTTGCAAGAAAATATTTCCGGATCGGCAGAAATACATGTTCCATCGATACTACCATGAAAGGGAGGCGAAGTACCCGTGTCCCAACTGTGATGAGCGATTCAAGCTTCGCTCACACCTGGAACGACATATCATGACTTATCATAACGCTTTGAAGCCTATCGATCGAATATTCAAATGTGAACAGTGTCCAAGAAAGTTCACACGAGAACATGATTTGGTCACGCATTTTAATCGAGAACACAGTAACGGAAATCCCATGTCTATGCTGAAGAGAACTCCAACAAACTCCAGCAAAACATTGATTTCTAAGAAGAACCTGTCCGTTGCCTCAACATCCCAAGCAGCTCAGCGCCTTTCTCCTTCACAAGTTGCAGAAAAGTTTAACCAGCTCATCGAAGAAGGAAGCAAAAATAGCGAATCACCCGAAAAAACGAAAAACGATGGATTCTTATCGTCTCGTAAAAATAGCCCTAAAGCTGGTGGAATAGAAATGGGATCGGATGGTATGTACCATTGCGATTTATGCCCGAAAGTTTTCGAAGAGAAGAAGGTGGCTGATGTAAGGACTTGTCTTTTTTTAATAGCTAGAACTTTTTGGTATACCATCGAGTTAACTGTCTAAATTGTATTTTTTCAGGCTCATCGGTATTATCACCAACGAGAACACAAATACAGTTGCGATCATTGTGGGGCTAAATTCAAGCAAAACAGTGACTTGCAGCGACACAATAGAATCCATCACAATCCTGCCAATAGAAAGAGAACAATGCATTGTCAGCAATGCATGCGAAGCTTCACTGACAAGCGGTACTTAAGAATGCACGTTAAGCGGTATCATTCAGAACCACATGGAAATGCAGGAGAGGGCCTTCGCAAAGGAATCCAATCTGGAACAATCCGTCGACCAGGAGGAAAGCCTGGTACAACTGCTTCTAGTCACGCTCTGAACATGGCCAAGCTCAGAATGAGGAATACTAGAGCGTATCCTAGTAATCATGGTCCTGCCGCAGCTGTTGTAAGTGGGAATGTTAATGGAAATGGAGTATCTAAATCGGTAGACAAAGAAGAGGAGCTTCAACAGAAGTCTCCTCCCTCTGAAACAAAGGTCGAAGAAAAGGATGCAGATAAAAAAAGTTGGAATAACAAAAACTACGACGCAGACTTTACAATTGAGGAAATAGAAATCGAAGACGACGAAGAAAACGCCATGGTACTGGAATCGTGGGGACCTGAGTCCCAATCTTCATCGATGCAGTATGATGAGGATGAGGAAGAGATCACAGCTATTGAGGAGCAAGAATATATGAGAGATGAAAGAAATTCAAGTGAAGGATCATCGAATGATGTCGATCCATTGGCTGGAACTGAGGACAACTTCGAAATTCAGTGTCAAGGTTGTAACGGAATATTCACCAATGAAGCAGACTTGGATGAACATGACTGTTACGGCAGCACAGTGGTAGTTCAACAAGCTAGCAGCGGATCCAATGGATCCAGCCAAGCATTTAGACGGAGTATGCGGGGTAATCCTGGAAGACATCCTGTCTCAGGTATCGTTTTCACCCAATTGTACTATGCATGCATCGGAATGGCTATTAGACTCTTACTAATGTTACTTAAAATAATGATCCAGGTGTTCGACCATTTTTCTGTGAAGACTGTGGAAGACCTTTCTCACAGAGAATTGAACTAAATGCACATCTCCAAGCGATACATGGAAAGGCTATGGAAGAATACGATTGTCCATTCTGTCCGAAAAAGTTTCTTGTGAAGAAATCATTGGACTCCCACAAACGAAGGCATCACGGCAATATCATTCAGTTTTATCACTGCGAGTATTGTGGTCGGCAGTTTACCTCCAGCAAGTTTTTAGAATCCCACGTTAAAACGTGTGGCAGGAAATGAAAGAAAAAACTTTCAATGTTTATAGTATAGAATAGAACCTCTATTTTCCATTGTAGAATACTTGAAATCTATCAACGCTTACTTCATATTTAGTGATATAATTTAGATTTTGTGTTTCTGCTGTGAATTCGGTTTCAGAATGCACCATGCAGTATTTTAATGTTTCTGGAAATAACCTTTTTGTAAAGTATATAGTACACAAAGTACGCACGAAACAGAA